>CM068318.1:42541624-42774124 GCA_034766995.1 Acanthacorydalis orientalis | reverse complement strand
TTTTGGTAGTTTATGTGGTGAAAAATGAATTCATTTGTGAAAATAAATTTAACTACAGTATAAGAATTGTGTTTCATATAGTTAATCTCTAAAAATAATGAAATAATTCTACTTAAAAGCATTTATGAAGTAAATGAAAAATAATAGAAATTAATGAATGTATTTTTTCAAGAGAGGACATTAAAGATTCTTGTTTTCTAATGATTAAATTTCGTTACCAGTTTTATTAAATGTTTAATAATAATAATGATTGGGGTATGGAATCCAGTGGCAGGTTTACCTATAGGGACTTATTTTTAATTTATTTCCCTCCACAATTTATTCTCTAAGGCTTTCACTGATGAAGGCAGTGAGTTTAAAGGACAGGAATAATAGACCAAAGTGATTCTATTAAAGATTGAACACTCATGGATTTATTTTTTAAAAAATTTTCAGTTTTAAATACATAACATTTTAAGATCATTTTAATAATAAGGTCGTTATTCTTTTAAAACAACGCTTTAATTACACTTTAATTAAATTTCAACCATTTTCAATATTCTACAAATGATTTAAAAAATCGAATGGAGTTCAAGTTGATTTTTCTTTTAATTTAAAATGAATGAATATTTAATTAATTTGATTATTCTGTTGACAAATATACTTGTTATTTTTTTAAAAAAAAGAGATTGTAATATTTTTTTATGATTAAATAAGAGTTTTTATTTGGGTAACATATTTAATTTTTATTAATAATTTAGTTACATCTAAATCATTAACTGAATTGATTGATATAAGATTCTAAATATACTAGACACTCTTTTTGATATTAGGCTAGTAGGAAAATAACTGTAGTTTTTGTTTTCTGAATTCTAACCTTATTTTCAATGCAAGTCTCATTTCAACGTGTTCATGTTAATATTATTTTAAAGTTCATTCTTTGATCGATATTTTCTGACATCGAATTTGGTTTATTATTAATTTTACTTCAAATTAGACTATTGTATTAAATCTTGAAAAGAAGCAAATAAGAGTTATTTTTTGAATAAGTTAAAAACGGGCGGTAAAGCAGAAGAAACTGTTCGTAAACAAAACGATGCTTTTGTCGTGGGTACTGTTAAGGATTGTATGGTGTAATCGTGATTTTAAAATTTTCGTGCTAGGGACGAAACCCTTGAAAATGAAGAAGGTTGCGGGCGTTCTTATTCAGTTTCTAACGACCAACTGAAGGCGTTACTTAAATCAGAACTACGCACTCACTATGCACAAATAGTTAGGTGTTACTCATCCAACAATTCTCGACCACTGAAAACAACTGGTAAAATCAAAAAGCTTGACAAATGGGTGCCACACGCACTGAACGAAATCCAATAAATAGTAATTACTTTTCTACCAAACTTATATAAGTAGATAAGTAGTTATTAGAAATATAGAAATATAATAAATTAAAAAAATAATTGTACGACTTAAATTAATTTATAAATTCTAAAGTAATTACTTTGTTATCAATGATTTACTTTTGTATTTAATGTTATATATATATATATATATATATATATAACTCGTATATAATGGGATTATGCCCGTCTGTGCGAGTGTATGTATTTTATTTACTGTTCATAATTCAAGCATTACGTCAGTGAAAAGAGGGTTGAAAATAAAATAAGAAAATTGTACGATTCCCGTGTCTGTAAAACACTCAAATCTGGACAAAAATATCTATTATTACCACTATTCTCTCTCATACTATTTCATTGTTATATCTCTACTACAGAATTCTAGCAAAAGGCGTCGAGTAAAACTAAATGATATTTATATGTCCCAGACTGGAGTTAGTTGAATTTAACCTCCATTTAGGGCTCTGGATATGCTCGTTCGAGCAGTTAGAAAAAGCATTCTGCTTTCTGTAGACTGTGTCCAATCTATTGTACGGTTGTGTGTAAGAAAAAGATACAATTGTACGTTTCAAATGTAAAAGAACGTATATTCATATAAAAGGACACACACATATACACACAAGTATATATATATATATTTACGTATATATTTACGTATATATTTACGTATATATTTACGTATATATATATATATATATTTCTTTATTTTTCGTTAACAGTTTATTTATGAAACTCAGACAGTCGTCGAAAAGGTACTTGCTTTTATTTTTGCACTGTTAATTTTTCAGTTAAAAAATTACACACGGGATTTTCGCATCCATGCAATATGCGGCCTCCTGTCTCAAATTAACTCCTTGTTTATAATATTTTTACCATTTGTATATATATATATATATACACTATATTTTTGTAATTTTTATAAAGTTTTTTTATGAGATTTTTGAACAATATAATATCCCATACGTTGTTTACAGCTTTAATGCAGAGGAAAAAAACAATATAAAATTATTTGTAGATTTTCAAGGTATCCTTGTAATTTAATTCGTAAATGTCTTAATATATATATATATATATATATAAGTAAATTTTAAAATCTAATATATAAAAATAGCATATTTCTCTCATAAAATATGTGTAATATTTCAACATTTTTTCGGAATTAATCATATTTTGTATTTCTAAATATTACATACACAACAAAGTACCAATATATATATATATATATATATATATATATATATATGTACACATATATTAATATATATATATATATATATATATATATATATATATATATATATATAATTTTGGTGGATCATACTAAATTTTTAAAAAAGCTATTTAAAATATTTTTATTAATAATTCTGTTTGACTATACATAGATGTGTGTCGTTTATAATGTTCCACTTCTTCTAAATATGAATCAGACGTTAAATCGTTATATAAATTGTAACAGTTGCCATTATTAACTACCTTTAAATAGTGAGAATCTTTTCAATTCAATTAATTTTTAACAGGAATCGAAACTATTTGAAATATCAATTGATTGTGTTGTAAAATAGTAATTAAAATCAAACAAATTTAGAAACAAAATCTTTAATGATTAAGCCATGTATCATAAATATAAAATTATTTGTTTGTATAAACATTTAGTTTTTAAATCAATATATGTCCGGATTTCAAGAATTTACAAAAATAATTTTATTTATTTATCAACTAATACCCAATTACATAGGAGATCTACTTGTACTCGTACATCAGCTTTAGAATAATATGTTTTGCAAAGAATTTATATTGGAATTAAATTCGCACAATATTTACTTTTTCAATACATTCAATTATGATTATTTCAGTTTATTATATAAAACTAATGAATTTACGTAAAACATTGGAATAATTCCTTAAAATATTTATTTAATTCCTCAGTATCAATAATGTTAAGTTATATTGCAGATTAGATAATAAAATAAGAATTATTTTTTTTTAATAATGAATATTTTTTGTTGTCTGTTTATACAGTAATATTTTATTTGAAAATGGTCTGTAAATTGTCCAAATAGAAATTAATGTTTACAATTTTTCATAATATACATTTTATTACAGATCCACCGCAAGTCGCTCTACATTTGGGTAGCACGTTGGATCCAGATGCAATCAAAGAAGGAGATGATGTTTATTTTGAATGCAGTATACGGGCAAATCCGAAAGAGTCGAAAATTATTTGGTTTCATAACGTAAGTTAATATTTGATTTATATCTATTTTAAACTTTCTTAATTTTTTTTCTTTAGCCATTTTTTATAAATCTTATTTGAATATTAAGTTTTATTTTCTATATATATAGAAATATTTGTTTTAAAAATAATAATTATTCATCAAGTAATCAGTCGTTTGAATTTAATGGCTTTTTTATACAAAATAATAATTTATATACTCAAAATCATTCTTTTAAACATTACAATTAAAATTAAAAATTCTAAAAAGAGGATAAACACTTATTTTGTAATAAATGTAAGCATTTAGTTACAATCTTTTATTCTGAACCTAATCATTTCTTATCTGTATAACTCAGAAAAAAAATCAAGGGGGGAAATAAAGAAAAAGCTGTAGTTATGTTCCAAATAGGACCATTATTATAATTTAATAAATATGAAGCTATGTGCTTTCAAAAAATTTAGTATTACATATCTAACACTACTGAAGAGTTTAAAATCGTTGTGGAAAATATTAAATTTTCCATTTTTCTTACAGTTTTTAAATTTTCAATACCAATCAAATATATATTTCTAGTTCTGAAACAGATTTTACTTTATGGAACTGACTTCTTAAAAGAATAAAAGTTATTTTATGAAAAGGACAAATCATAAATTTTTGAACTAAATATTTTTCTTCATGGAAAAATATTTTCTATAAGACAAGATACATGACGAGTGAATCAGTAAAACGGTTTATAGGAAAAATAATTCTTATATGAAATCTTAATTATTTCATTTATAACATTTGTTCACAAATAGTGTAATAAATATGTATATACTTTTTGCTCCATTCTTATTTTTTCTAAAAATTCTTGCAAAGAAAATTATAATTAGTTTTTATTTAAATATACAGTATAAAATATATTTATAAGTTTATTCTTTTAGAAATAGTTAATTTAAATTATATTTAAATGGATACAACAAAGAGAATGAGTGTGCTTATACATGGCAACTGTGAGTGGAAAACTAAAAGTGATGGAGGCCAAAAGTGTGAGTCTCACTCGAAAGTGAAAACAATAAGAAACAAGTTCGTTCGAGATGAAGAGAAAGAGTACGTTAAGTATGACGACACGTTGTTAAGATTCAACGAGTTGAGTGAACATCTTGAGTTATATCATCGGAAAGCTAGTATCTTCGGGGTACCATTTCTCGTCTCTGATATTGTCTTGTGTTTTTTTTTTTTTGAACACACTCCGATGTAGACAAGGCGCGGGCAGTACGTGACACTACTTTAGATTGATTTCGTTGCGAGTGCAAGCGAAGTGGATGTATACACACACACACACACACATATATATATATATATATATACATACAGGGCCGTTCCTTCGTCAGTCCGTCCGTTCGCTTAAGGGCGCGTGTTCCGTCCTCGTCCGATAACAACGACTGTCTCGTTACTTAACGTATAAACGTACGTTTACTACTCGACAGAGAAATCTCATTTATTTTATTTACCTGTATTTTGATAGCCGCGTGCTTTGACTTTGCAATTAAAATATACTGTTCCCGTGAAGTCTTTATTTGCTGTAAAGCCGGTGTTAAGCTTTTCTGGAATTTATTTGTCAGCTTTATTATATTTTATTTTTGCAACCGTGTTTTATACAAGAATCACTCTAGTTTTATACGTTGCAGAAATAAATTGACGCGTTGATTAACTTAATTTATTGCCGTTTTTATTTTTTTAAAAAAATACCTATACTTAATGTCACCTATATTTTTATCATGAAATGTCAAGATTATATAAAAGATATTTATAGTAAGTATATGTCACACACATACATACATACATACATATATATATATATATATATATATATATATATATATATATATACACATTTATTGTTTGCATAAGGAATAACATAATAACACAATAAATGTTATAAATTTAATTAAAACAAGCTAGTATTTTATAAAATACTCTAATATAAAAAAGAACTATGCAAAAAATATTAAATAAAACTTAAAGCACTATATATATATATATATATATATATATATATATATATATTAAAGTACATAAATAAAATTTATTTATGTTTATATATAAATGCTGGGTGTGTCGTATTTGAACTTTATTTTTTATTCAGAGTTCACGTTTATTTTTTAAAGTCCATGAATTGAACATAAGTCAATCGTAAGAAAATCGATTGACCGATAACCGCTTATACCGTTGAGTACACCAATTCTGTAAGGGTTCCCCTACTAAAAATAACCAACTCGTATAACAGTTAACCATAATGACCTTGTTACATTAAACTTTCAAGAAAAAGCCATTCACTCGGAGACTAGTCTTATACGTAAAGCTGCAGCATGTAAAGAAGGAAGTACGATTTTGTTGGGCGAGAGAGGTGGGTGTTACGTCGTACAGTTTTTGATACCGTACCCCGAGGGAGTCGTTTAAGTACTATATATATATATATATATATATGTAAAGGGAAAAATTGTTCCTTGACTAGTGTGTGCGTGCACATATGTGTGTGTGTATATGGGAAAAGTGTGAGTAAAAAACGATGGATGAAAAATATGTAATGGGCTGAAGTTAACATGAAGAAATTCTTTTATATTTGAAAAAGGGTAATCGAAATAAAATCTCAGATTTAATAGATGTTCTGCATATATATATATATATATATATATATATATATATATATATATATATATATAAGCATGATATATTCATTAAATTGTTTATTATCTGTTCAAGACATAAATATAACCGTATAAAATAATTATTACATTTATTACTTTTCAATTATTTTTACAATCATACTATTGGAACTCATAGAGAAAAATATAATATTTTGGTGACGTTTTCCTTGATGAATTTAGTTACATAGTTTATTTTTAGCGATTTTCTCTGTAAAGGATGTAATATGCAACATTATAGCTCTTTTATTGCTTACTATAACTGAATTTGACTATATATATATAAGAATTAATAACGAGATACGTAATACTATTATATATTAATTCAACTAAAAGAGATATATTTTAAACATAATATAGTGTATATGAATATCAATAACAAAGATTATTATATTTGTATTATTATATTTGTTCAGTGGTTTCAATGTATTCAACAACCTGGAATAGATTATGTAACGAAGAAAATTTTTCTGTTATTTATTTCTTTAATCGATTTTCAGTTATTGACTGAAACAGGTATACACAGTTCGTTGTACTATTTCATAGTCTCTTTTTTAAACAAATGACTTCAGATACAGATATAAGATTTGATATTTAAGTATTTATAAACGTGTAGTAGTGTGACGAAGTAACACACACGTGTATATTGTTAATTTTTTTCCAAAATATAACAATTGATTTGTTTAAAGATTGTATGATTTTTCTAAAAAGGAAAACAGAATTTGAAAAGCATTTAATTATTATAGTTACGGTTTTGTGTCAAATTCTATTTCTAATAATGAATTTTCCATACATTGTGCTGGTTAAGTTTCATTAATAATTGAACATATCCCCTCTTGTATGTATAGTTTATTATTCATATTGATTGTAGGTATATATACATTCATTATTTAATATATGTATTACTTTATAAAATAGTAAATGACTCTTTTAATAAGACATTTAGTAGAAAATGATAATATTTATGTGGCTTTCATCAGTCACTAATATAGAGATTAGCCCCTTCTACTGAAATGACGAGTCTAGTTCGTCATGAGCTTTCTATGCCAAAGTAGGCAATGATGAATGCACTCATCAAGAATGTTTGAGGAAGGACGCACTTTAACTAAGAAGAATATATATATATATATATATGTATATATAAATAAGTGTAATGCTTCGATACATTTGTATGTACGCGTTTACCAATGTAAAAGTAGGCAGTAAGTATCACGTGACGTGAGTGAAATACAATAGTGGCTATTGGTTGCTAGTATATTTATGCGTGATGCACAAATTTGTAAAATGATATAGAAAAACATTTTTTATATGTTTGATATGGATCTGTTGAATGGACATATTTTGTATCATATTTTTTAGCATATTTTGGATCAACAAAAAGAAAAAACCCAGCTTACATTTCAGAACAATTGCTACAAAAAGTGTCACTACCTAATTACAAATTATATGGACGTCCTTCATAAAGTAACACACCTCTCCGATTACAGCTAAAAAATTGGGCACATTTTTCGGAACACATCCCACAAACCGCTAGCAAACAACACCTTAAAAAGATGTCATGTGCGTGCTACACATAACATTAGAAGTGAAACAACCTGGGAGTGATGACCAATGGCACTCAATCTTCCGGAGCGTTTTAATAAGTATCAAATACTTTCAAATTATTAGTGCATTCAACTACACCGGAAGATTGAGTTAATATATCGAACTTGACTATACCGGATAGTTGAGGATAAAGATACAATTCCACTGTAATATATTGCTGTCTTATATAAAAGCGTTATGTTCAAATACATTTTTCCATTAAAATACTTGAACTATAACTTTTTTTAATGCGTTATAAACGAATTTCAGGAAAACTTTTTTATTTTTATTATACATATATAATCCACAACAAACAGCGTTCATTGTAAATTTATGAAATAAATATTTCTGTTTATTAATAATCAATTGTTTGAGCAACGAAAGTGTAGTTTCTATGTTATCCACTGACATACGAAATTAAGAAAAATTAAATTGTATGCTGGTGTAATATTGCCTGCAAATAAATTGCAGTAGAAGGGGTTAAGAGTTGTAATGGAGAAATATAATCGGTCCAACAGTGCCACCTGATATATATATATATATATATATATATATATATATATATATATATATATATATATACATATATATATGTGTGTGTGTGTGTCTGTTTTTGTGTATGTTTATGTGTGAATATGAATGAATATGTGTTTACCTATAACTGAATGTATAAAATAAACGTAAAAGTATAAGAAAAATATAAGAAAACTCATTCTAGCAACTGTCAGTGGCACGGAAAAATCCATAAAAAAATCACAACGACACCTACGTGTATAATCTGGTAATAAAGGTACCTTAATCCAGACTAATCCGCATCGCCGGTCCTCATCCCGCACCACGATTACCATAATACGTTCCTCCTCGTCGCACTCGTATCGCTATCGCATTATAGATTTAGTTCTAAGGTCGCGAAAAGCCCGTCTTAGTAAACTTAGCCGTCCCGTTCGCGAACGAGAACCGCCCGTATTATTCCTATGTAAATGCAGGTTGTCTTTGGTTACACTCGAGCTACAGACTTCCACAGGATTAAATTTTCACAGGACGGATGAACGGGCGGAGGGCGCGTGTTCGTGATTCAATCGTGTCATCCGAACGGTCGACACGCACGTCCTGGATTGTCGTTTTATCGTTGTCGCGTGCTCGACGCGAGCCAGTCTCTGGAAACGGCTTGTGCGAAATTGTTTTCTTGAGCTTGCTTGGATTTTGAGATGATTTCGGATTCCTTGAGAAATGCTAATACTATGGTTGTTGCTCGAATGTCGTTTTGATCGAGAGGAAAACGCGTTCCTTTTATTTTCTCTGTGAATGAATAGATTCCCCTTTTGTATATTTATTGTATTATTCAGATTTTTCTTCTATGCTTGTTTTTTGTTTTACAATATACAAAGCCTAATACTATTCTACATTTACATATCTGCTATTCTATTTAAATAAGATTTAAGTATTCTATTTTAGGTGTTTAAAAGGTAAATATTTTTTTCTAATCCAAATATATTTATTAAATGAAAAACACAAAAAATGATTTTTACTGTAATTATAATATATAAATTTCAATTAGGTCACAAAAATTTAAAGTTGAAAAATTTTCGTTTGTGAAATGCCAAGACAAATTAATCGATTCCGTTTTCTTTATACGTAATTTGAATTTAATGAAATGGCATGTAACATATTTCTGGATTTATTTAAAAGTGCAACAATTAGGAAATAAATATCTGCTTATTTTTTTATCACATTATGTATCGTACTGAATTTAAATAATTTATGTATGTATTAAGAGTTTACTTTATATTTTAAAAAGATAAAAAAATTTCTAGTTAACTATTCTTTGTCACATAACTTAATTTACAATTATAATATTCTTATCCTAATTTTAAATATGCATTAAGAGTTTCTCTATCTTTTAAAGTAAAGTAGTAAATCACAGTTTAACATTTCAAAAGTATTCTCTTTTTCTTTATGTATATATTAGCGTATCTAGTTATTAAGTTTATTATATATAGTGAGTATATTTATGAAATGCTGTTTTATCTTCTCAGGTATTGACATTCTTCAGTATATAATAAAATCAACTAGCATATTAGAAGATCTTTTATTTTGGTATACTTTTTCTATTTTAAATATATAAATATATATATATATATATATATATAAATATATATTAATAGAGATCTTCTCGGTGTTCCTCACTGAGAACGCCTATTATTTCAGAAAAACACCAAATGCGAATCCAAAAATAATAATTAATAAATTATTAAACTTCTTTTAATTAAAAAACATATTTTTGCTTTGGGGATAAAAAAGTATTAATTTGTAAACCATACTTTATATTTTTAAGACCTTTCTATGTAATTTTCTGCTTTGCAATTAAACATTCTTGCCAAATATGATGAATTATTACCACGATTCCAATATTACTTCATTTAACATATTTTCGTTACTTAATATGTCTGTTATTTGCAGATTTATAATTTTATTCTCCTTGTTTTCATTCCCGTTTATTTGTTAAAAGTTATTTTTAAAATGAAAAAACTTTGACTTTAACTTGAAAAAGTTGTTCTTGAGACAATAATACCAAGTTATCATTTCAAGAGTAACTAATGATTGGCATACCACTTTTTTTTGAAATCAGTGATGCTGTTTTCAGTCATTTAGTTTTGTAGAAGTCATCTTTTTATGTATGTATTGCTATTCATAGAGAATGCTGTAGTACATGTTATAGTCAAGTTATAATGTAAGTAAAAGAATAATCACTTTCAGATCAATACAGTTTTACCAAAAATTCTTTTCATATTTAAAATTAGTCTTTAATTGTTTTATATGGTTATATAATACTTCCATGAATGAAGAACAAATAAATGTTAATACTATTAAGTATTTATTTCCGCTATGGAATATCACGATTTTCAAACTCATTTCTTTTTATGGTTTGTACATCTTATTTCAAATTTCAATTAACAAATCTATATATTTGCAAAGAGACTAAATCAATTTACTGAGAAAATAAATAATTAAATGCTTATTCACGACAAGTAAAATCACAAAAAAATCTGTATATGATGAAATAATTTCAATTCAGTAAAAGGTTCTGATTGAGTTCCTGAATTAAATATTCAAAATAAACAAAAATATCTGGAATTTTTTATCTTCAAAAATATCTATTGAATATTAATAAATATAATATAAATAAATAAAAAACAATATTCATTTTTAAAGAAATATTTTCTTTAAAAAAACTCTTTTGTTAAAACATCTAAAAAAAGTATACACAGTAACAATATTATACTTTTTTGTAGTTTCTGATATTTTCAATAAATTATGTATGTATTTTATTATACATTCCTATATATATATATATATATATATATATATATATATATATATATATATATATATATATATATATGCTCGTGTGTGTGTTGTTAAAAAACATATAACCTTCGACCTTCATACGTCAGTACTCGCATGACGCGTTCAACTTTATCTCAAGTGCGCGACCCAAAGCGACCTCCCGCCGTTAAGAGCGAACGATCCGACGAACGGCGACGTTACGTAACCGGTTTCGATGTGGAGACTCTTTGGTCGATAGCCCGCGGGCAATACATGAGATATGCCCGTACTGGGACGCATTACGCGCACCTATCTATGTATCATCTGCTTCCTTTTGTTCACGCTTCTGCGTTCGCGATTTTTCTTTTTATTTCGCCTCGTGCGCACGGCGGAATCTTTCGGAAACTGATTTAATATGTTTTCGAAATTTCCGTACGAAAAATGTGAAAAATATGTAACAGTGTAATCATGTTTACATAAAAACAAGATTATTCTAAATAGGAAACGGTCGTGATTTATGTTACGCTGCGGAACATGAGTGTTTTTTATATACGTTTTATTATAACGTATATATTGTTCATCTGTTGTTGTTATTGGTTGAGTGCGTATCAAGTGGTATTGAGAATACATTCAACAGTGTATTCAATGCATGAGTTTGATAAAAGTGTGACAAATATGAAAATGCCCATTTTTAGCCATAATAAACTGACTACACAAATAAAAGATATACAAAAATCGTTATAATTCTGGCTCTCATGAGATTGTCTTATTTCCTACTCGAAAAATTTCTGAGCCTAGTATCATTCTCACAACCATTTTTCTTTATAAAATATATTTTACAATCATTTATTTTGCTTTATCTTCCTTTGATTACTCTTAAATTAATAATTAATCCAATATAAAGAATACATGATGTGCCTATATTTATAGCATATACAGTATACCATATTGTATATTTACAGTATACCATACCATATATTTTACTATACGTGTCATAAATTGTATTATATTTTTTTAAATAATGTTACTTTAAAAAATAAATATTACATTTTTCATAAAATCTATATTTTTCAAAAATAGTCCCGACAATGGTTAAATTTATTTTCACAAAATTATTCTTTTTCCGTCCCAAGAACCACAAAAAATTGTTCTAGTCAACAATGTACAATAAATCAATACTGATGATGTTTCTTTGTTGCTTGTACACATTTTTTTGAGTACGACTTCATCCAGAAAGCGCTTAGATACAGAAAAATCTTTTCTTTAAGAATTACAATAATTAGTTATCTAGTTTTATACCTATAATTCTGTTAATACATTATTCTGATGACCTGAGCCCCAGTGACCTACTTGAGTAGTTATCTGTTACAATTAGTTTGAGCTCTTGAACTATCTCAGATAGTTTGTTGATATACTCGAATATATCAACAAGCTAGATGTATACGCCTCAAGAGATTGAGAGTTGTAGTAAATAATTACACAACTATTCATCAAAACTCTGACCATCAGGATAATTTATCGAGAATATACATTATATTTTTAAACTAAAACTTATGATTCTATGAATGCTTTACTGTAGAAAGTACCTTAATTATTTTTTTCTACGATGTAAATAATGTTCATATTGTTCATATTGTTTCATATTGTTTTCTGTTTTTTTCTTTTTATTGTTTACTGTTCATATTGTTTTTATAATATTTGGTTCAAAAAAACATACAAAAAACATTATGGCCAAAAAAATAGTTTCATACATGAACGTTTTTCATTCCACAACTCCAAAAAAAAATTATGATCAAAAATGGTCAATAAATGGAATAAAAAAGGAATTCTTTTCTGAAAATGAATTTTGCTGAAGTTAGTACTGTATTGTGAGATTAAAAATAAATTTCAAAGCAAATAAATACATTATAGTACCAGCATATTTGCAGACATGATTTTTTTAACATTTTTCTTAAAATTAATTAACCTAGCTATATAGCTTACAAGTTTGAACTAGTTCGACTATGATATACTTAATAATGATACATTAAAAAGATAAAGTATACCAAAAAACGTCTATAAACGTAAAATAAATCAAGCTTAAGGTTTTAAAATATATATAAAAATATTTCTCTGGCTTGTATATAAAATTAGATCATACACTGATCAGAAAAAAATGTACTATTAAGCACGGTTAAATATTTCTTAAAGGCTCATCTAGTTAGAAAGTCCATACAGATTGAAAGAAGTAAAATTGTATTTTAAATCAACTGACAAAGCAAATCTTGTAAATATTCCTTGCAATAATTTAATAATTACTCAAACGTCCTTGCATACGAAAAATATAAATAAAAGAAATATATTTACTACATAAAATATTCTGATGATTTGATTTCTTTTTATTATCTTTGTAAATAGAATGAAGTGAGGTTACTTCTTAACACTGCTTAAGGATGGAATAATTTAAGTTACTGACTGATAACGATACAAAATAAACTGATATTTATAAAATTTATATTTAAACTGATAATCATAAAATATGTGAACAATTTATTCTAGTAAGTAAATAGACCCTTTTTATTTTTTTAAAGAAATGTCTCTCAATCAAATATACTTATATATATATATATATATATATATCCGTATAAATGTACATATAAACTTTGTCAGGAATGTGTCTCGTGTGAAACTGTACTCTGAACGATTGAATAAATCTCGTTTTACACGCGTTTTCCATAGAGACAATTGACACCCGTGCATGTTGTATCTTGTTTTCGTATCTCCAGTGTCATGTTGTCTGTTTATCGTGTTCGCCGACACCGGGATTCGAGCGTAGACTAGTGTATGTCAACATGGCTCACGAAATATATCGCGTTTGGACGTGTCGGCATTTTTCTACATATCTTCGCGCTCCACTTTGTCTTTTGTCTCGAGAATACTAAATTGATGTTACGTGTGCAGATATCAAAGGTGGATCCTGTGCCCGGTGTTGAAATAGTCGACGGTGTCCTTGTCACTGTTTTCGAACACACTTTCGGCTAGCTATTTACCCGCTTACCTTGTATTATATATATATATATATATATATATATATATATATATATATATATATAGATATAGATAGATAGATAGATAGATAGATAGAAATACGTAGAATCATTTAATGTTAGTTAAAGAGGTAAAATTATAATGTTATTCATGTTTCTATCGACTATTTGAAACAGACTATAATAAATTTCCTTTTTTATAAAATTTGTCCATTTCAGCAATTGCATATTTTAAACATATTTTTAAATACGTACTTCAAAATAAAGGAATACTCCGATTTAAGACACTTCGTTTAAAAAAAAATACGAGACTTAAATTGTGTTTGGTATACTCGTATGTACAATTTGGTTCGCTTTAAGTCTGCAGTTTTACAGAACGTAACCCTTTGTAAATCTGGGTATCCTGTGTATTGTTTATATACATTCACACACGAATATTATTCATTAACTAAAAATCGATCGATAGATATAGATATAATCATTCCTTTTTAGATAAAGTTTGAATTATACTATTATACAGAATTTTCTCGAACTTTAAACTAAACTGTGATAGAGTGTTTTTCATATTTTGGATTTGTTCACTTTATTTCACCGATTATACGATTTACAGATATTTTTTTTTAATATATTAATTTTAAAAAAAATTCTATATAAAGACTTACAAACATATATTAACAGATAGTTGAAAAGTATTCGATTGATAGAATCATCCTAATTTAAATAAGAAAAAAATTATATTATAATTCAAGTTTTTATCGAGCATTTGAATGAAATTATAGTATAGAATATCTTACTTCTATCTAAATTAATGTTTAGGTTAAATTAATCATTCGAGTAGTTTTAAATTAAGTACGCTTTTATAATTTTAAGCTTTATCCTAACACGTACTTAATATTAACGAAATGTTATTTTTTTCTAATCATTTATAACGAAAGTAATTATAGTAAAATATTAATTACATTATTTTTTTTAGAAAATAGATTTTGTAAATAACAGTTTCGGGTTTGTGAACAAAACAGTAATTTTAAGTTTTTGCTTACATCATTAATAAATTTAGACTAAAAATGAATTTTAACAAACTTCATTTACTACTGAATTTTAATTAAATATATATATATATATATATATATATATATATATATAATATATTTAATTTCATTCATAATAATATATTTTTCAAATTAATAAAAAAAATATTTTTACAATTTCGTTACACTTTGATCTTTAATTATTTTTACATATATATATATATATATATATATATATATATATATATATATATATATATATATATATATATATATATGCGTAGGTATACACACGCCCTTACAACTATGATAATGAGCGAAACCATGTGATGAAAGTAACGTGTGTGCTTTGATAGAATAAGCACGCCACATATATTATACAACGGCTGTAGAGGGTTGATTCCATATCAGATTTTAAGGCACCATAAAGAGATCTATTACAAATAACAAAGTAGCGGGCACTGTACATTCTGCGTACGTTGGGGAACCACAAGGTTGTCTCACGGATTATTCTGTGAGTTTTGGTTAGGTACTATATATAAATATATTCCGCAACGGGGTGGATAGACTCTAATCTAATATTTGAAAGCTGATCATTACGGTAAGATTTACTGGCATCATTTAGCTGTTTTATTACATTGGCGAACGTGCAATTTTATATTATGTTTACTTTGAAAGTTTCAGTATATTTTATTAATAATTTCATTATACTGATTATACACGTACAACGTACACACACATTATATATATATATATATATATATATATATATATATATATATATATATATATATATATATATATATATATATATAAATTCTAAATAACTATTTATAAAATATTCGAAACAATGTATATAATAAGTAACCTAATTTATATAACCTAGTTTTAAACAATTGAAAATTTATTGCTAAACTAATTCTTCTACTACAATAATTTATTATTTAATGTAGCAATAATGGTCGTTGTAAAATTACTAAAATATCAACAACCTGATTTACATTATAAATGAATTTAGCTAAACAATAAATTTAATTTAAATAAGTACATTAATTTTCATATTAGTTCTGGTCCCTTTGAATTACTTTTATAGTATTTTATAAGGATTACTTTTGTTTATTGAGTATTTTTTTGGTAATTTGCTATATGATAATAGTTTAGGGTGTTAGCTTATTGTATAATGGCGGTATACAGCAAACTATCAGAAAATCGATTAAGAGACAAAATGGGTCATAGAATAACAGTACAAGAGTTATTCAACGAGATCAAAATAACAAGGACAATATACCAATTGAATCAGATTCATCATTGACCTTTTTTATATGAAAAGTTTTTAATGAATTGAAATTCTTGCTATTTTTATTATAACATGAAAACATTTGTATGATATCTTAATAATTGGAAAAAAATATATGTTAAATTAGCGATTTAGTTCATTTGTATCTTTGTATATATATATATATATATATAAAGTGTTTTTGCAACATCATAAAATTAACGAGATGGATTATGATTAGATGTTAATATTGATATGTGTTCTATTCTTAATATGTATATTAATTGTTGATTTTAATTATTTTCAGGGTGTACTAGTCACACAAAATATGTCATCGGGTATCATCATCAGTACACATTCGTTAGTTCTTCAAAAAGTAACCAGACATCAGAGTGGTGCTTATACATGTCTTGCGTCCAATTCACGTGGAGAAACATTGTCAATGCCGATTTTTCTGCGCGTACGATGTAAGTTCAAACACTATTTCTTTCATCATTAAATTTGTATATTTACATTTATTAACACGTTATTAATATTTTCCAATTTTATTTATCAAATAGTTACAATTTGTCAGTTTCTTATATTATTTAAATCAAACATATACATATATATATATATATATATATATATATATATAATTATATATATATATATATATATATATATATATATATATAAGTAATTATTTGCATGTTTATCTTACAACATGTAAATACGTTTTTTAATAATTTTAATTAATTTAGAGATAACAAAATATTTCAGGACAAGTGATTTGTATAAATATATAATTGATTAAATCAAAATACATTTACAAGAACCGCATTTATGCTACATTATAAATAATAATTTAAGATAGCAAATCAAGATAAAGGTTTAATGCTTTCAAAGTCGCAAACTTTCCTTTGACCAAACATTACAAATAATATAGTTCAAATGTACACAATTTCATAAATGTAAATATCGAAATTTTCCATAAAACTATTATATATATATATATATATTATATATATATATATATATATATATATATATATAAAGGTGAGTATATGTATGTGTTTGTATGAAGAGATTAAGATCAAATCATGTAAGGATAAGGCGAATGCAATATTAACTGGAAAACTAATAATTGTGATTATTGTACACGAACTGCGGTTACTATTGCAATACGAATAGATATTTATCAGTAATGTTTTGACCATATAATGAAGCTACTGCTTTCAGAGACAATGTGTTACGGGAATTGAATAGAAACGTAACGTACATTCATTGTTCCGTATCGTGCTTTCATAGTAAGGAGAACTCGTACAGTAAATCTATTTAGATATTTATTCATACATCTCTATGTGTGTGTATGTATGTATAGACATACCGTCATTATTATTATTATTGAACCTATTGTGTTCGAAAACGGAATTATAGTTTTATATATGATTATATTATAATAACACAAACGTACGCAAATATATCATGTCTTTATTTTGAATGATTTCTATGTAAATTGTTTTTATGTTGTTTCGCTTAATGTCTTTATTTATGGTTCAAAGTTCAGACATTTTTTCAATACTTTTATTACAGCCATTAGCATATATATATATATATATATATATATATATATATACATATATACATATATACATATATACATATATACATATATATATATATATATATATATATATACATATATATATATATATATATATATATATATATATGCATTATTCATACATACACTTTTATTAATATATATATGGATTTGTTGTGTGTATAGTAATAAATAATTTCCTAAAAAGTGTTATTTTTTAGTTAATCTCTAACGCATGACAAATTGTTTTCATGAATTATGTAAATTGTTCATTGGAATATGTTTACACCTCAAACATGCAGCACCACTCAACCTACTCAACACATGATCGATATATAGCATCGATGCAGTTTTACCAATGTTCTAATATACAAAAAATATTTCAAATAAGAACAAAAATATATCTAGTCACTCACTCTCTCTGTATCAGTGTATATATATATATATATATATATATATATATATATATATATATATATATATATATATATATACATATATATATACATATATATATATATATATATATATATATATATATATATATATATATACATTATAAAAAACATTATCAGCACGAGCACCCTCTGTCAATCCACTCCTGGATAAAGGGCTCTTCCATGATTTTCCATTTTGTACGATTGAATGCCTCTCTTCTCCACTGACTTTCAATAAAAATTTTAATTTCCTTATCTCACCTGTTCATTGATTTCTTTCTTGGTCTTTTTATATTCCTTGGTTCTCAGTTAATAGTTTTAATTGTCCATCGATTGTCTTCTGTTCTTGTAACATATCCCGTCCATTTCCATATAAGAATTTTTACTCTCCCTATTACATCTGTGCCTGTCTGTTTTCGTATCCATTCTATTATTTTCATATCTCTTCTTGTTATTTCTAGCATGCATCTTTGTATACGTCTTTGTACTATTTGGAGTATTTCAATGGTTTTGGCATTAAGCATCCATATTTCCCTTCCGTAGGTGTTAGTAGTAACTAGTACTATAATATATATATATATATATATATATATATATTCAATATTTGGATACATTCTCTGAGAACAAATTACTTAAATTTTAAACTAGGCTTTAGCATTTGCATTTTTTATGTAAATTATATTAATAATAATAATTCTGCATACGTTTGCTTCAGACAATTAATTCTATGATAGAAGTTTTAATGAGAAAGAAAGAATACTTATAATAGTAGAATATAACATATAAATTATGGTAAAAATACAACAGATTTGTTTTAAAAAAAAATAGTGAGGATTGCTGAACGAGGTCTAATACAGTAAAATATTAGAAAAATTAGAGTTAACTCTACAATGTTTCTATATTTTAATAAATACAGATATGTTGATCAAAATTTCTTTCATGGACATTGAAGATATTTTTAAGACATCTATTTCTATAATGGATTCTGATTGTTAAATGATGTTTGAAAAATTAAGGCAGTAATCAGATAAAATTATTTTTTTCTTATAGTTTAAATTCTTAAAATATCTATATAACAAATATTTATTTAAATGGAATCTACTTTTTGATTATTTATTATTTTCATTATTGTTTATTAAAATAGAAGTGTAAGCATCCTCAAAGTGTCAAAGTGCAGACAAATACTTTGAAGAATGCTCACATCTCATCAAAATGTACATAAACTACAATGAACAAAATAACAATTATTTACTTTTAACTATTTTTGATCAGAATTATTTTGCGCGGTTTCTGAGGAAGTAAAATGTTCAGTAACTAATTAATATTATGTTTTATTAAAGCTTGTAGACATTTATATTGAGATACCATAATTTTCTGAACAACAACATATAGAAAATCGAAATCAAAATTTCTTTACTTTAGCATTCATTAAGAAGTTATATAAGTCTTAATCAAACAATCTGTCATATGTCTGTACTATATGATAAGTGATTAATTTATGAATATATAATTACTAATAAACTTTCGTCTTATCAGAATAACTACTTCTAACACATTATTAATACGAATACTTTAATAATTTTTTTTACATTTATACTGCACGATCATAAAAATGAAATTAAAAAAAATAAACTCGTTTCATAAAATTTACCTTTGTATTTACATATTTAACAAAAATAGTTTCTGAAACTAATTAAACTTCACATTTAGGAAAATTATAATATAATAGCTATAGAATATTACAAACATATTTTGAGGTAAGAAAGTACATGAAACGGAGCTAAGAACATATGTTTTCAACAAGTTGGGGCCACAGTATACACATGAGAAACAATAATTTTACGAGAAGTATTCCCATACCGCCTATTTCCTTGTTTGAAGACATTAATTGACCAGCGAACTTGTCAGATATTGCTACTCTTAGTTATAATGATTGAAGAGAAACTTTATTTGTGGGAAACAAAATATATATTTTAATATAATTTCAAAAAAATAATTACAAATATATATATATATATATATATTGTAGTTACTACCTTTATCTTTAATTAAAAATATTAATCGTACTAATTTTCCTTATTATTTTTTTAATTTAAGTCATTTTAAAACGCTATCAATATCAAAGCTGCATGCTTTGATATCGAAACCCTTTGAAATATAATATTGAGAGCAGTGTACAAAGGTAAACTTTGTTGAGCGTAGTCGACTTGTATCTTTATAAAAGATGATATATGCTACATATTCGGACTGAATGTAAGATATATTATTCAAAATTCTTTGTGATTACTAATAAACATATTCATCTTTCATGAGAAATAAATAAAATATAAATACATTTAATAAATGACTTGTACATGTAAATAATGTTGTGAAATGTATTTTTTATAATATATAATAAAAGTATTTAATTAAGAGAACAATTAATTTTCTCGCTGAAAAAATATTTCATTGGAGGATAATAATATTAAATGTACAATATCTTGTCTAAAATAATTAAACTATTAGTAAAGACTGCAATAAAAAACCTGTAAGTTAATCATAATTCGTGTATCTTAAATTTTGTAGTGCGCTTTATTCTACTTGAAATTTATTTAAATTACGTATAAATTAGTATAGTGATTTACTTAAAAAAAAAATTTCTAATGAAGATTAAAATGTTTTAATTTTGGTATAGTTGACAAAATATGATGATTATTCATAAATATCAATTATGTTATTTTAAATTGTTTTTTTTAAATGCACTTGTTAAGAATTTGAGATAGTCATTTCTTCTTAAAATGAAAACTATATATATATATATATATATATATATATATATATATATATATATATTTCCGAACTTATAACAATCAGTTAATTCATATAATAATTGGAAACTAAACAAGTATACTATATATATATATATTAAATTAAGTTTTTATGCGATTATTTTTCTATTAAAATGCGCTCTTTTGAATTACATTTTTTTAAACTGTCAGCATAGAGAGAATAACTTCTTTTTTGCAGTTCATAACATTATCCTAGTGCTTTAAAATTATACAGTTTCGGAGCAACAGCATTTCTCACACTATTAAAATTATAACTCGGTTCATTTTTGGTAGTAAATAAAAGTTAATCAAGATTAGTTGAAAATTTATTTTCTCCGGAAAAAAAGAGTCGACGAAGACTGCAAAAAAAACCTCGCCGCCATTCGTCCGACGAGAAAACTTTTGAAACGTGCAATTAGCGACGACCGTACGTAAGAACAGTGAGTTTTCATAAAGCCCGGAATCGTACGAAAATAAGTACAGAGAAAAAAGTCCAATTTTCTTCACGTATCGACGGAAACTTTTCACGAAATCTTCCACACAATAACTGGATTGTAAACGAGCTTAACACGGATTCAAGCCTAATTAGGACCCGAGACGGTCGTGCAAATTGCACCGCAGTCACCTGCCACAGCGACCGTTGGTCGAACGCCGCTAATGCCTTTATTGCCCGCATTTACTCGGAACGTCGCCACTGTGATCAGAATCTAACGGCGCGGGGAAATGACCATCATGGCCGACGAGCTTAACGGATTTTTTCCCGGAGCTTTTCGAAGCTTTAACCCGATGTACCGCCGCACATTGGAACACGAGAACGATATGGAAGCACGGTTATTGTCTGCCCGACGCGTGTTACAGATTTACTTTCGGAAACGGACGATTTGTTATTATGATTTATTTGAGTGCGGTATTATATTCAGTGTTTCAGCTTTAACGTACTATGCCCTGTTCAAAACTTGAATTCCGAACATATAAATAAGAACACTGCGTGATCTCCTTGCGATCAAATTTCAACATTGATATAATCGAGTGTGATTTGAGAAAAGAAATAAGCGGTCTTCCTTAAACCTCCACTGATATAGGCTTTTTCATACGTTTACAAATTTAATAGTTTGCATACATACAATAACACGTTAAAAAATACATGGAATATTAAATATAAACACCACTTCGGAGATAATTCTAATATAAGTCATAAACTATCATATTGAGATATAAAACATGACATCTTAAAAATACAAATTTACATAAAACATTTTATTAATAGTTAAGAAATGAGAATAAATTATATTTTTTATTCTCTTTCTCTTGCTACAAATTCTAATTGCATTTCATAATTTATCAATAATACAATTAGGTTCTTCTCTATTGTCTCATGAAACCTGTTATTTAAATTAATTATTTTAGTCAATAATAATATTATTTCGTTTGTTAAGGAGAATGAATTACATAAAACAATTATATTTATATAAATATAACATTTATGAAAAGTACTTCTCATGATAATATTTATTTTATATTTTATGTTTTATAAATGTTAATAATTACATCGAGGATCTAAGATATGTACTGTTGGATACATGATATAGTTTCATTATTGAATTATTGCAACTAATGTTTAACTTTTAATAAAACGATGAAATAAACAACTTTATCTCTCGTCTCTAATTTCTCTCACTGTACCAATAATCATTCTATAATTAAAGTTAACTAACAGATACAACATCGACTCAATCAACGAATACATAACACATTAATGATTACGTATTCATTCAAGCAGAGAGACACACACACACATGTCTACGACGAAATAATAAACAAACATCAAAGGATAGAATCGATCTCGTCGAATATTGTTCGGTGTTTATAAACACGGTTCCACTCTCTCGCACCACTACTAATAATAATACTAATAATAATAATAATAATCAAGCAGATGCCGTATAAGCAAACATTTACCGTTAACGGTAAAGTACAGTACTACTATTACTTCCTTGACGTGACTTATCTAAATACAAACTTCAAAATCAACATCACTCGTATATTCTCTAACGCAATCTCGGAAGTTGGAAATGGATTCTGAGTTACATGCAATTATTAGAAGTGAAATGACGTATCCCAATGATAGCGAAATAGAAGGAGAGTGACTGAGAATACTGGTGGAAGTATCTTTGTAACCAGGATCGGATTTTATTATTAATAAGTTTGAAATATAGTTCAAACAATTATATCGTTTTTATTATATTTTTTTAAAAACATTTTAATACTCTTCAAAAATTATAAAAGAATATTTCTGACCCAATTTTAAATAGATTCGTTGTTTTTAAACGCCCGTTAATGTTTATCTTTAAACAGTCTCTTTCAAAATTTTCCAGATTGATTTAAAAAAACACACTTATCTTCAAATAGTATTTTTTTTAATACTTATTATTTCAAACATAATATAAAGCGTTACATTTATTAAAACGATCACTAAATTTTTCAAAGGTCTGAAAGAATTTTTTATTGGGTTGAAACAAAAGTTAGTAGCTTTTTAAGGTGAAATTCAAAGGCAGTGTTTACTTATTAGTACATATATTTAATATATACATATTTTCCAATTTGATCTATCACCATTAGTTCTTTCACATAGTTTCATAATTCGATTTTCCTAGAACTTGGCATTTTTCTGGGCGATGAATTGATCAAGATTGTTTCTGAAGGCTTTCAGGGAAGTGTAGTATTTTCCATTAAGGGATTCTGTAGGGACCAAAACAAGTGGTAATCTGAAGATACAAGATCAGGTGAATATATAGAGTGAGGTAGGATGTCCAAGCTTAACTGCAATAATTTCTACCAAGTTTTCAAAGAAACGTGAGGTCGAGCGTTATCTTGGTGGAAAACCATACTTTTCCGATTGGACAATTTTGGACGTTTTTGATCGATTACCGCCTTTGATTGGTCTAGTGGAGTACAATACTTTTCCGAATTTATTGTCTGATTATCTGAGAAAATCTCGTAATACACATCTTTCAATCCTGCCAGATACACAATATCATCTTTTTCGGATGAAGATCAGATTTTAGAGTGGATGACAGAAGCTCATTTCGTTTTTCTCAAGACCTTTTTCGATCCATATTATTGTACACGATCGATTTTTTATCATCCATGACTACTAGCTTAAGAAACGGATCGAGTTGGGTTTTTTAAAGAGCAAATCACTGATAAAAATGCGTCTTATTAAATTTCTTTCAGTTAAATGCACCTTATATTCTTTTATTTTCAATTTTAAATTTAACAGGCTTAAAATTCCAAAAATTGCACAAACATAGCTGAGAAAGAAGCGTTGAAATATAAGCTCTCAAAATAATACATACGGAATCATGTGTTGCGTGAAAAATTGCAATTAATGACATCTATTCTTTAACTTTCCGTTCCAACCCAGTAGAAATAGCCTCTGGGAAGCTTGTATTTATTTCTTTTATTATTCAAAATGTTTATATTTCACTCAGACATAAAAAATTCAAAAAAATTAACAAATAACGCAAACTAATTATTTTAAGTGACAAAATAGACAATTTTTTAAGAAAATTTTAAATAAAACCTAGTTATTTTTCATTATCAAAAACTTTAAAATTAACAAATTAACTCACAAATTAAAATTCAAATTAACATTAAATTAAATGGAAAATATAAATCATTCAATAGATGTTTCTGTACAAAATACAAAAACCAATTGAATTTAAAACTGACGACAAATAAATAATTGGATAAAAATGTACATTAAATAAATAATTTAATATTTTCCTTAGATGAATACGAAATGAATAAAAAAATACATTCTTCGAGTTCTTTTCTTCCGTTTATTAAGCCCGTGCCTGTATATAATCAGCAACCCACCACCTCCACCCGACATAGATATTTTACCAGCCACTCTACATCGTCATATTATAATAAATAGCTATTTCAACACTCACCAAGATATCCACTGTTCTTTGCATGCGCATTTTAGCCAGCTAAAGAAGATGAAGAAACCTTCTTCTTTAATCCTGGCTTTCATCGTGGCTGTGCCAACGTTGATCTGTTAAGATCTGTCTAAACATCTGACGTGGGATGAGTTGTGGAAAACACAACACGGCAATGTTTTCCTGTCGGATATACGTTTGTTTGCTGTTGCGTTTTCAATGCTTTATTGGAATATTTATTATTGAGATATATGCAGCGTCTTTACATTGACGCTTTTCACAAGTTCATATATACTTATATATATATATATATATATATATATATATATATATAATCTCTCAAAATCAGAATACTTATATACGATGAATTTACATTTAGAATAAATAAGAAACATTTCAACTATGGATATGATTCTTCTTTAAAAATACGAAATGAATATAAAGAATAAAATAAATAATTGAATTTTATCTTTGTTAATTTAATAATTGTAATTTTATTGTTAACTGAACTGACTAATTAAATCGCAGGAAATAAAATAGACTATAATAATTGTAAATAAAAATGAATATTATAATTTTTCTATTAATTAAAATAAGGAAGTTTTAATAAAAGATACATCCATTCTCATTTCTTGTTCCAAATTTATAAAGTTTTTCATTTTTAGTTTTTTTGTTATTGATAATTAAAAAATCTAGCTCAAACGGATATAAAGTTTATAATCTAGCTTAAAAATCTGAATACCTTTTTAAATATGCTGAATCTTATTGTTAAACAGAAATCTAGAATCGATCAAGAGTTTATTCTACATTTTTTTTATTTTTAATACCATAATCAGCTGAATGTGAAATTAATTTCTAACTTCTCATAATAAGAACATCACTTTCATTATGAAAATGAAAATATTGTTTCGAATTTTTATAGGATATTCTTAATAAGGTTATGAAACTCCAGTTTTAAAACATTGCATTAAATATATGTAGTCTTTTATTAAAAAGAAATAAATTCTATAAGACCGGATTAAAAAATGTATTTTAAAACTTTTCTAGAAAATATTAAGTACTTTTTTCTTATAAAGAAAATTCATTTATGTGTACAAAAATTAAAAAAATATCATTATAATATTAGTTGAAGATCAAAAACTAATCTTAATATTTATTAATGTACGAAAATAATATTCAAAACAATGTTGTAGCATCAATCCGAAATGATACAGACTGTAATTCTGAAAACGTTCGAAGATAAATGGATACTTGGCCTGAGGATGAACTGAGGCCTTCAGGATGATGATGATCATGCCAGTTTGTGTTAGGTCTGTGTAGAAAAGACTCGCGTGCATATCTAGAGGGTAGACAACGGGCCCGTCGTCTCCCAAACCCGTTTCGTCGATGACAAGGAGGGGCCGCGAATTGTAGCATCATTTCGGTCTGCTTACAGCGAGTGGATGAGACCACCTCTGTGTATATAGTGACGTAACTGTTCATCATAAACAATAAACTTATTTAATTTGATGTTTCTTTGAACAGATAACAAGCAGCAATCCCTTCAATCGAAACGTTTTGAATCTTAAGATAAATAAAGTTGAGAAAACATTGTATATATACATAAATAATACATACATACATTTATATATATATATATATATATATATATATATATATATATATATATAAAATTGTCGTGAAAAATAACTGTTGGAGTGAAACCATTTCGATCTCGAGTTGATTAGTAAATATAGTGAAAGGAGAACGAGATAATTGATGGCTTCACTGGCTCGACTACCCCTCGAGTGAAGAAATATGATTTGTGGTTCTTGGTGATTAAGCGGTTGTTTTAAAGCTCTTGAAATAATATCGTTGGTTGATTTATATAAGTGCAGATGCTCGTTTTAATTTCATTTTAATTTTATGCATGGTTATCCGTTTTTCATATTAATTGCGTTGACATTTGAAATGTTACTTATAAATAATATTTATGAAAACGGTTCCGTATTCAAACAGACCGTGCTTGGATTTATATAATTGTCGTCGGATCGTTCCAAATGAATTTTTCATTTAATACGAGTTTTTAATTCATTCTTTTTTGTAAATGTATTACAGAAAAAAACAATAGGATGTAAACTATTGATTGTAGTTTAATTAATCGTTAAAAGTAATGGGATTTTTTAATGAGTAACAAATGTTATAAATAAATTGTCTGGATAACATCGATGTTGTTTATTTGGTTATTTATAGGATCAATTCAATTTTCTTATATTATTTGATTAACTAAATTGAATGACAATAATTGTATTGTTTATTCTATTTCGTATTGAAATTAAACTATTTATAATTCAAAAATTATCTGTGAGTTAATGTTCAATAATTAATTTTTCTGACAAAGAGAAACAATATTTAAACTTAAATAAAGTTAAATAGACAATAGTAAAAATAATTAATTTGTTCTAATAGACTGACAGTCCTTCTAATAGACTGACTGACCGCTTAAAACATTCTGTTATCTTTTATTAAAATCTTTGTTCTTCGTATATTTCTGTGCCTATAACTTTCTCAAGTCTTCGTCAACATCATAAAATCATCGTTTACATGGCTTTTCTCATTTTATGTTTCTTACTGCTTTATCTTTCATTGTTTTTATTAGACTCTGTTATATTCTGTTCACTATACATGTTCAAGCTAATGTGTTTTGTAACACTTAATTTTTCTCACCATAACTGTATCCAAGAAAAATTATTTTATATTTTATTTGTTTTCATTCACCATACTTCATTTATGCCAACTATCGAAGCTTCTTCTCAATATTTTTGTTTTCTATTTTCTTAGAGTTTCTTTATCTTTTACCAAAACCATCCATGTTTCTGAAGATTTAAATAAATATCAATAATATTTCTTTGTTAGTAAAATTGAGACGACAATCGGAAAATATAAACAACCGCTTTTCAAAGAACTATTATTTAACAAACACAATAAAACTTGTAAATAATTGCAATCTTGCACTTTACTATCAGTGACGTTTTCGGTGAAAGCTTTTAGTAATAAATTAAAATAACGAATTTGTAACTTAAAAGCTTCTGCTGTTATAAGAATTCTCTTTTTCAACTCTTCAAGTTTCAAAAGAGTTTAATATTTTTATTTTTCACTTAGAAATCGATAGAATGTTTTGAAAATATCTTATTTCATTAAAAATATATCTCAGAAATCAAATTTTTTTTAATATTTTCGATTCATAATTGTCTGTATTAATCATGTGATCTCGTTAGTGTATTATCTAAGAGAATTTAATCACAGTTAATCACAGGGTTTTTTATATTTTCCATAACCCATTCCAACTCATTCGTAAATAATTTGTAATATAAAATATACTAAACAAGCTGCCTAATGATTACTGAAAAGATGAAATTCGTCTTATCAAAACCATCATCTTCAAAATAGTACAACCGTGGTACTTTGATGAAGATGGAGTAAATGGTTATCTACCCGAACAACTTTTTATCTTTCACTTCTTTTTATATTTTTTTGCTATTTCCCATTGAGACGTTTAATTTAATCGAATAATTCTCGTTTGTCTTCTAGAAAAATTCTTTAAATAAATTTATTACATTTTTATAATGAAATTATTGCTTAAATTTATTGTTATTTCTAATTAGTGCAAATTTGTATTACGAGGAATTATAATCCAGTTCATTACTTTGCCCATTCTCCATCTTTTTACCCATTTTATTGAAGTTTGGCGAGATTATTCAGTACTACTGCTTTCTGTTTATGTATTGAATTATTTTTCTATGAATAAAAACTTCTACAACTTTATAAATATTAATTATATACATATTTTCGCAGATAATTTTATCAATATTATTATTAATCATACATAACAGCGTCATTTTTTGAAGACAAATACAAAATACTCTTTTCTATTTCTTCAGATTCATGATGGACAAGAGCTTCTTCGATAGTTATTAATAAATAGCTAGTTATTATTTTGAATTATAAATTCAATATGTACAATATAATTATTAAAAATATGTGGCTACAATCATTCTTTTAATTAGTAAAAAGTATAGTAGTCAAAAAGACAACACCACTAATCGAGAACAGTGACATTTAATTCCTTTTTTCTCAGTCATATTTTGATATGCTTTATAAAATGTATATGGAGGATGTTCTTGCTGTATACGAGGCCTTGTAAAAGATCAACGTTGTTAAGAAACAAAGACATTAGCCTCTTTTTTGAAAATCTTAGAGATAAATCATTAAAAATATTCTGATTCATTTTTAATATATTGAGAGCATATAAATCAATTTCAATCAAATGACCGAGATTGGATTATTTGCAAGTTAACAAAGCCAGTTAAACTATAATTCTGAAGCGTGACTGTTTTATTTCTAAAGAATGAATTGATCAATCAAACTTTTTCTCTTAGTTGGTATATTGTTCAATTTAAAGAATATGTTTACTTTAAAGCGAGAATAAGTCTAATATTTTACTGAAGTGAGTTTGAATTGGATTTATAAGAAAAATGTTAAAAAGTGAAAAATGTTAGAAAACATAAATATTAATGAAATAATAAACGAATACTATCACAATAAAGAGGTATATAAATGAAATCCAATTTTATAGATATATTGAATAAAATAAATTCCTGGAAAATAGTTTCAAGAAGCTATTAAAACAATAAAAGAACAGACTTTATATAAAATGAGAAACGTTTCCATTGAAAAAGAAAAATTCTGAAAACCGTCTCTAATAGAAGTACACGAGAAGAGAAGAGAAGAGAAGAAGAGAGACTGTCTCTATTACGGGACGAAAATATTGATACGGCTTATACAATACGATATTTTCGTTCGAGAACGAAAAGTAAGTCACTCAATTCACATGACAGATACACAAACCATATTAACCTTTCGTAAAAATCACTGAATCCATTTTTTGGAGAACGCAGCAAAAGACGTCGAACATTGAGAGGAGCGGGAAATGATACAGTTGTGTGTCGAACGGTTCACCTATTGAACGACAGACAGAGTAGTCGAGAGAACGCAGTGACAATTTTGAGTTCAGGCATCTGGAAGTGATAGCTGCCTTCTCGAATCTCTCTTACCCAAACACATCGGCATCGTTTTGCCAACATAGCAACTGTACATGTGTGTTATGTGTATGTGTATATGTTTGCTATCATATCTTGTACGATTCTACTCATCCCTTTCAAACATATTAATTCTTATATATATATATATATATATATATATATATATATATATATATATATATATCGATCACAGAAAATAATTAGAATTTTCTTTTATAATTTAGATAAATTACAGTTTTTAAGAAGCAACACACACACGCATATATATATATATATATATATATATATATATATATATAAGTCAAAAAGGAAATATAATTACATATATCACCGAGTCATTCTTATAATTCGATAAAGTATAATTTTTCGACGTTTATGTCTTCAGAGAAAGAAAAAACTTATAGAAATCACGAAAATTAGATTATCTCGCATACAAAAATCATCCGGGATTCGTTTTCTTTGTTTATAGTCAGCTTAAGTACGTGTTTTATCAACAACAAAATTACATATATAAAAGTATACATGCCTCGTATATAAACAAACAATAAATCTATTTTATCTTTAATATATCTAATTTATCTAAGAAATTTTCTTTTTAATAGTAGTTCAATAAATATATTTGTTTGAAATACTTCATACCCAAACATTGATCATGATCTAAATTAAAAATTTAGTAATTAGTTTGATTATTTAAAAAAAATTAAATAATAGAATCAATTTTAAATTTGATTTAATAAATATCATGCGATACATTTGTTAACTTCGAAAGACAATACTTAATTCTTTAAAACCATATATTTATTTAATTATACTAGGAATTATGTGATTAACTTAACAAAAACGTGAAAATAAATGAATTGATATATTTTTTTTTGATTCAAGCCACAAAAATGTTCAATCAATAAAATGTTTAATAAAGAATTAATAATTATTGATCAGCTTTGATTGTTACAATTTTAACGACCAAATGTTAAAGATTTTTTTTCTGAATGAATATAAATTTAAAATATTTTACTTTATAAATCCTTTAATTTTCGGATTAAAAAATAATTTCAATATCAAAGTTTTGTTATGTCTCGATGATTCTAGTCCCGATGAATATTTAAATAGTTTTCTTAACTAGTTTTTCCTGCTTTAACTACTTCTCTATAACTAGTTTTTCCCTTTGAGCTATCCTCAGAAAGTTTCCTGATTAATTCGTTAAGAGTATCTCAATAAACTATTTGAGGATGGATGAAGAGCCCAAACTAGCCATAGACAACAACTACTCAAATGAATAATTAGGGATAAAATCATCAAGACAATATTCACGAGAATCATTGAATTAAAACAGACATTACACAATTAAATACAATTTTGTTCGTTCGAAATGAAATGAAATTCTTACAAAATAAAATGACAATTATATTTCTGTAATTTTAAATTAATTTAAATATCTTAAATATGTAGTAAGTGTTGTTTATATTAAATTTTCATTACTCATTCATATCGAGACATAGTGTACTATAATTAATACATTTTCAAATATAGTTTATATTTTTTTAAAAAAAATTAATATATATATATATAGAGAGAGAGAGAGAGAAAGGATAGTTTTTTTACTTTACAGTTAAAATGAACTAATAATGAACTGAAAAATATTAATAAACTTTACCTTTTGAAAAAATGCGATATCACTACTTTCCTGTACAGACGGAAACAAATTAGTTTTCTAATCGAATCAATATCAATTTGTAATCGAAAAAATACCGATACAAAAAAGATCATAAAACGGAAAACTTTTGAATAAATGTATGTATATGTATCTATGTATGTATGTATATGTAGTGAGAAAATCGCAAAAGGCGAACACTGAACTTGTTCAATTGTGCTAGTTTTTACTTTGAAGTGTGTTGTTCAGGAAAAGTTTTTTATTGGAATGAAATATAAATGAACAGAAACTTCCCGGTAATAGGTTCACGTTTTTCTGATTAAACTTTTTTAAAACTCTACCGAAGCGATTTTCCAACAAAAGTAGGAAAATCTGCGCTGTACGTAATCGAACTATTACATTTCGCTTACATGAAGAAAAATTGTACAACTGCTCGACTCTGTACAAGTGCATTTCGCTAGTTTATTTTATTATTAGATGACAGGAATGCGATTTTTATTATGGATTAATTCATTTGGAGTATTCATTTGGCGTTCTGTGAATTGCGCGAATTGGAAAACGGATGTAAAATATTATTTAAATCAGTTATTTCAGTTAACAGCGATTTCTGTTTGTTGTTTTTCGTAAAAAATAGTAACATTTTCAGTTATAATAATAACATACGTCTTTTTTATATCTACTCTCGAATATAAAGCAACAAAAGATCTCCTCGAAGATCTCCTTCGAATATAAGCAACAAAATGATCACTATTCAATTATTTAATATTTTTCATCAAAAAATTTCAACAGTTTGCGGATGAGTGAAAACATTAATTTATAGGTATTATTTATGATTAAAAATTATAATTATTATAAAATATATAATTTAATTATATGCGTTTTCCGAACTATTTTTTAATTAAATTCATAACCATTATAATGTATTATTAATATCGTATTAAAAACTATTCTACTTATTGAATCAATTTAGAATTAAATTTAAATCGTTTATCACTTTATCTATTAGTTTCCCATTTGCTTTTTTTAGGAATAGAAACCTGCATGACTCAATAACCATATTAACTACATTATAATCTATTTTTCATGTCAACGATACGTACAACATATAAAATGATCCATATTAAAATAGTAACATGAAATTTTCAAAGTAAAGACAATATAATATACACACACATATATACATATACATACATATATATATATATATATATATATATATATAAACATAATATATATATATATAAACAGATAGATAGATACTTGTATATACTCTTCTAAATGGAAAGTCGATATTAAGCAGCAAATATGAAAAGTTTCAACAAGTTATATATTGTATCATTTGACAGTAGCTAAAAACGTTTTAGTTTCAAGACACTTTTAATATATAACGAAGAACATTTGTTTTCGTACAAAAACTGTTTATGTGTAATTATCGTTTATTTGTTTATTTATTGTATTTGTTTACAGTTAAATTACTTGGAAGTTATTTAACTAACTATAATCGTTAAAATATTCGTAGTATTTGAAAAAGAGGTCTCCTTTATTTTTCAACTTGTTTGTTTTACCTAAATTATCCATGTTATTATTAAGCCATAAATTTTTAAATTTTATATTTACTAAAATATTATTATTTTATTTCTAAATAAATAAATAGGATGGCAATAGAGATTAAATTCATTTTTTAAACGTTCCTAATTTTATTATAATGTACAGTAAAATAAATTATATACACAGCTTTTCATTATATATATATACATATATATATATACATATATATGCATATATATATATAGTTCATATACAGAAGAGAAAAAAAATAATTAAACATGGCATAAAATTTACATAATAGGTGACACTGAAGCAATGACCATAAATTAAGTAAGGAACGAGAACCGCATAAAATTCGTGTGTAATGATTCGACACATCAAGCATACTGTTGAGCAACAGTATTGGGAAAAAAGGAGAAACAAAAACAACAAACGAAGAGAAGCAAAAAAAAAAACGAAAAACTTTGAAAATTTTGCCCGAGCATAATTTTACATTTTAAGCGACAATAATTTTCCCGTCGTTCTTCGCTCGTGTGTTTCGTCGCTTTCAAATTTCGCACGACGTAAATTAGCAAAGTTTTTTGTACACACATTTATCTCTTGCCGCAGTGAGAGCTCTTCACAGACTTATATACATGTATATATATATATATATATATATATATATATATATATATATATACAGACTAGGCAAAATTCGAATAATTCGTTTCTGTATTGCTCCTCGATGATAATGAATATTTAAAATCCTGTTTTTTCACTTTTTACTAATTTCGTAAATTATATGTACTGATCTCTTTCTCTTTATCTCTCTCTCTATCTCTCTCTATATATATTTATATGTATAATATATAGAAATAATTTTGATACAAAAGCCTATATTTATTTCTTTTGGTTGTAATCTTTATCTAATTATTTAATTATTTAACCACTGTACTGTTCTAATTTAGAGTTCTAGATTAAACTTTCCTTATTATATTATAATTATTATAAACCATTTATTTTCATTTATAGATGTTTATTCAGTCTCCTGCAAAGTAAATTACGTTTTTATAGCATTTAAGGATAATGACATTGTTATTTAAATACATATAAGTAACAACAAGAAGGATAAATTATTAATTATTAAACGTTTTTGATCACATTTTTTTATGGTTAAGTGAAAAATTCATTTGTTAAAACATTATAAAGAGATTCGAATTTGACTGGAGACTAAAACTAAAGCAACCTCTGAGGAGAATGGTGATAGGTATTTGTCTGTAAGGAAAATAATCATATTAACACTTATTCATATACTACTGTGTTTATTCAAAAAGTTCCAGCTAAAGAAAAAAATCCTGTTTGTGTCAAACCAGGACATCTATTCTACAGATTAGATATTTATTATCTATTTCTACTAGTATTCTTTCGTGCGATTTTTCTTTTAAAAATCAAAGTGAAGCTGAGATATATAATATATTACAATATTCCAACTCCTCAAAATATAACAAACTTAGGACTTAATCGTACGACAATTGAATATTTCTAGCATTGCCTCTAAAAATGGCAAGAATATTGACACAAATGCATATCACTTAAGGGAGATTTTTTGTAGTAGGCAACAAAAAATGTATGTGAAATATTCTTAAAAAAAATTAAGCCTTCTAAATATAAGATTAGCTGGAAAACTTAGATGCCAATGAACACTTATTTTGTGTTAATTACGAAAATTAATTTAGCATTGATCACATAATTGAATATATTTATACGTTAAATATATTAGTATTCGCCAAAGGTTAAATGTAAATTGTAATTTAGTGTTGAAAATTCATGAACGATTTATATATTCTCTCATAGAGATATTCATTAATTAAACTAGTATTTATAAATTTTTATCTAAATTAATTTTAGTTTCTTTATTTGAGAATTCGTTAATTGTTTTACTGTTTTGACATCTTATACTATAAAAAATTGTAGATATATAAGTATTTACATTATTTATACAGACAAATGCACACACATATATATATATATATATATATATATATATATATATATGTATGTATGTATGTATACATGTGTGTATTGATATGCATATATGCAAATCACAATTTAAAACAGTAACATTTTAAATTTAACATAAAAGCTTTCTATTATTTCATACAAATTTCCAATATTATTTTAGTTTATTACAACATTCCATTTAGAAAAATAAACAAACAAATATTATTAACTGAAATTTAATCTAGGTAAAATATTTTGGCAAATTCATATAACATTAATTCTGCTAATTAGATCATAAATTTTAAAATGATATAAAATTAACAATGAATTTTAATTTATGTCTACAGAGTAGATATCATTTAATTCATAAAAATTATTTTATTTTTCAGAAAGATTAAAAATGAGATCGTTACTTTTAATTATTTTTTCTATATAAAACTGTCATGAATGAGTTTTGAAAATCACTTATATTTTTAATAGAAATTGAAATGTTTGTATGGTAATATATTTGTGAATAATTTGGATCGGAGTAGTATTTAATGATATTAATTTTAATATCATTAAATTTTATCATTTATATTAACACATTGCATGCGGAAGACTGTAATCACAGTCCTGCGCCTGAATTAAAGTTTTGTTTTTTTAAAAAATTAGATTTTTAAAAGAACTTTAATAAAAATTATTTAACTGAGTAATCTGTTTACAACTTGCAACTATTCGTTACAGAATTACTTGATAGATTGATGGGTCAGTGATCAATTCTCTCATATTTATACGAATTGGTCACTATCGCAAATGTAGATAAGAGATATGGTCTATGTCAATCAACGGTATAGTACAATGGTCTATATGATTCAACTCAATGTATTGTTCATATGATTCATCGAACTATTGCACTTATTATCGATGTTATTCACTGTCTATGAGTCGAAGATCTATATTATCAGTTAGTGTTAAGACTAAGCCGTAACTCCCGCTACTCACTGAATGCGGGAGACTGTAATCTCAATCTAGCCAAGACTCGGCATTGTAAGCGGGAAACTATGAACGCAGTCCCGTTTTTGTGGAAATTTTTTATTCTTGTCATTGACGAATGACTGGGTATTTCAAGCACACATATCTGGTTAGTATATATCGGCGAAGATTTGTTTTATTATTTTCTGGACGAAACAAATAAGTATCACGACCAAAATTCAGACAACTTCAAAATCGGCACCAAGAAAAAAAGTGACGGAATATAACTTTTGAAGAAATTAAGAAATTTGTCGGCCTGATTTTGATTTTGAGGAGAGTAAACAAATGTACAAGAAACGACTATTGGACTACAGATCCAGGGCTGGTCACTCTCATTTGTGCACAAATTAAAATAATGAATTTGTTCGCTACGTATGTAAGACATGGCCTAACTTAACCCGCATAAAAAGTGTTAAACTATATTATTTGTTAGAAGAAATTAGATTAAAAGATCTTATTTAATTTTATCCTCCAACACATAGGCAACTAGCTTCTAAACCGTATGTTTAACTTCTTAAACAAATTTTAGAAATCACGAACCTAGAAACTCTATCCATACAAACATCCACTCAGTTATGAACACTGTACATACATCACTGATGAAATAACATCTATAAACAATATTCGTCTCGTTTCACTTTATCCAATTATCATTAATTGACATATAACATGGTTAGTGATCAAACGAGAATATGGCTCTGTACAAGTTATTAAGTAAATTCGTGTATGTATATTAGTTACAAAGATGTAACGAACAGAACAAAAACAAGTCGAAACTTTTCGATTGACTCGAATTCCACACAAATAAGAAAATCCTGATTAAGCACTGCACAAATGCCGACGGTATTTCTTTGCAAGACAAAAAAGGTACCTGCATGCCCGCTTCAGTACGTTAAATCAACCGTACGATAGAACAAATGGGAATATCAGTTAACATCCTTTTGTTCAATTATATGTATGATGTTGTTTATCTGAAGTTATAAATTTTATTTTCTTTATACATTGTACACACTACACAAATGAACAAATTGTCTCATGGATACATATATGTATATACTTCATACAATAATACATCCATATATATATATATATATATATATATATATATATATATATATATATATATTAATTCAAGCTACTTTAAATTAGTAATTTAAATAATTGTTCGGATAATATATTTAAATTTAACTATAATATTTGAACTTTATATGCCATAAATTAAATAAACACCATTTCAACAAACATTTCATAAATATTCAGAAATTAGATTTCTTGGGCTATTAAATATAAATAATGTACAAATTTATAAAAAATTGAAATCTTACTAACTTATGCACTGTTTAGTAATCTACAGTATATTTATCTCAATGTTTTTATAAATTATATATAAAATAATTGAAACATTTTTTTTAGAATAATATAAAAAGATATTTGTTTCTTTTACCTAATTGCAAATAATGCTTATCAAAGTATTAATAAACCATCCACCGTTAATTCCTTTTTAAATTAATATATTTTTGAAACCTATCTAACATGAATGTACTAAGCACATTGTAAATATTTATATTTCAGACAATCAACTGATTGATATTTGAATATAAAAATATATTTGACAGGCAAAATATACTTAAAAGTTCTAAATTTTTAAAATGTGATAATCATAATATAGTTCTAGGTTTTGTACTTAAATTCGTCCTATCACTATCTTATTAATCAAAGTATTTTTTCAGAGCAAATATCTAATAATTGATTATAAATAATTTAGATTGTTGTACGTTTTGAGTCCTATATTGATATATTCAGAGTGTTAAAATACAGAAAAACCTACATATTTGTACCTTATTTCTTTGAAAATGATGGCATTGTCATAGAGAAGGACTTAATCAAAAAGCAGTTATGGAAATGTTTCATGGTTTGAGAAAAATGAAGATTTTTTACTAATAAAGGATTTATTATTAAAAATTATAAATATAATATTTAATTGAATGAAGAATAAGTCAACATTAAATTGTTGCTTTTTTTACGAATATTTTTTTAACTCGTCCCCACAATAACAAAAAAATCTCTTAAAATTTTAATTACTAATAATTTTAATAGTTACTAATTTCAATGAAGAGCTTACTATTTTCAGAGAGCTAGGTTACAATAAATGTTTTTCTATACATTAACGTTCTGGATATAATGGAATCATCTTTAAAGTATGTATAAACAAAAATAAAAAAAAACAGTTATTCAAAATAAGGCGTAATTTTTAAAAAAATAATTAATGGTAGTTCAAAACTTTTCTACATGTTTGAAACTATTTTTTAGTTTCACAAGAGAGTTTTATAAATTTTTCTGTACCTAAACGCTATGAATATGATGGAAGTGTTATTAAAATCAAGTCAAAAATAATTAACGATAATTGATTGGACATTTTTGATCAGAAAAAATACATGGTTTGGAAAAAAGGATTCATTTGTGAAACACTTACTGCATTATTAAACAATATAATCACAATAAATTCCAAAAAACACGTTATTGAATACCAAGTATCAGAAATTGAAATTGCTGGTATCGTAAGAGGAAAAAATAAAAAAAGAGATATCTTTACATAATTTTCGTCAGAATACAATTTTCCTTCGAGCCACTCGAACGTACATCCAGTGCACAGTGTACCGTTTTCGTTTACCGCACAACCGTTCACCCCTGAGGTACCCCCTCGCATCCAACGTAATCTGCTGTCATAAAGACGGTTATTTTTGTCATCGTGTCCTGAACAAAAGGGCCTTATCTTCGATCCCCGGCTGACGGATTAGTCGAAGGGCCTCGATTTAATGCTGACAAAGAAATTCTCTGTTTGAGTTATCAGATAAGTTTTATTATACACGAATAACAAAAAAGTAGTATCACAATTTATCGCCGGATTCTTTCTACCCACATTTTATAACAATATTCTTTATCGGAGTTTGATTTAAATAAACGCATACATTGTATATATATGTGCTTTCTTCACATAAAAAACTTCACATCTAAATAAATATAATCGTTAGATAATAATTATCTAATCATGCATTTGTGATATAAAATCAATGGAAATTTTATCAATTCTTAAAAGCGTTTTTCTTTACTAAATTAGTAAGAAATAAAACAGTGAAAATTATTTTAAATCCTAGGCTTCAATTTTTTCATTTATATCACTAATATATTTTTTAAAGATTCAAATTAATTTACATTTTGTTGAATGTAGATTGAGAGATTATTTTTTTCTATATAATTCATTTTTTATTAAATAGTGCTTGAAATTATCATAAAATTATTTTTAGTTACTGATTGTAAAGAAAGCATGTTATTAAAAAAATAATAAAAATTAAGTCAACTTAAAAATAAGTAGATGCAAAAACGGAGAGTATAACTAAAAAAGATTCAATTTGTAATTAGTTAAGTTCAGTCCATGAAGAAATGAAATATCATTATTAAGGGATACACAAACCCACGCATAGAAAATTACGGTTTTAATATCATACACATATATGTTAGAGGATAGTAAGTACTTAAAATTATAAAACGTACCCACTTAAAAATAAATGAAGACATGTAAGTTTGTAATTCTTTCGAATATACGTGAGTATCAATTTAAAACTTTAACTTGAATTTTATGCGAAAACAAACATATATCTTTGATATAAATTAAAAAATCTTTTTTATACTGAGATCAAAACATCTATTTTTATCCCCTTAAAACTTATATTAAACATTCATTAAATAATCAAGATATATAATTTAATTTTAACCATCTGAATATATCATCTTATAAAATCATAAAATTTAAATGCACTCGTTGCACATGCATTTTCCAAACACTTCCTGATGATTTTAATTTCGCACAATTTATTAGTAATGAGATGCTGCAAAATTTCCATGAAACATTGGATACATCAGACTGAGTTTTTAAATTCAAAGCATCAAACAGTTTTTTTTTGTGTAAAGTAAATTTGTTTAACTAATATAATTTATACAAGAGAGATTTTTTCAGAATGAAGAAAAATTGAATAGAGCTAGTCGGTATTTTCAGCTGTTCTGTTTATTAAGTAAATTTTTCATCTGGTGAATTTTTCCTCGTCCGCATTTACATACTTTTTTTGTTACACGGCTACGATACGATTCAAATTTCAAAAATAGTTCAAATAGTTACACATGATACAGAACCGTAATGAAATTTTATTGGTATTTAATCAGTTCAAATTAACATAAATATTTGAGGTGAGTTTAAAACATTCAAACTTTGAAATACACGGAGAGAATTTATGTATTTTTTTAAAAATATTAAATACGGTATTTAATTTTTTAACTTGACTACTAATTTAACAAAAATATTAACTAATTTTTAAACCTATTTATGAAAATAAAGTACATTTCCATTAGTTGATTTGTATGTATAATAAATTAACAAACATTTTTTTATATCGAAAACTTTAAATTCTTCTTCATCACAAAATATTTTATAATTAAAAACTCAAATTCAGTAAAATTTACTGATAAAATTTTGAATATTTACAAATATAGTTGTAATAAATACTTAAGCTCTTTCTCTGTGATACATACATAAAATATTGAAGGGGTATCTAACAAGTTATTCATATGACCTCATTACTCTACAACGGTTTAAGATATGAGACTGTGACAAAACAAGAAAAAATCTGATAATATAATCTGTCAAATGATTAATTAATTTTTTACTATAATTAAAACCATTACCAAGTTACTAATTTATTGATTTATAGACTTATTTCCATTCTATTTGATTTTCTTAAAAAAATTATTAAATTTTGAACTCAAAGTGTTAAAAACTATTATGTAAACTAACTATCTCTTCTAATATTTTGTTAAAATAATTGATTGAAATACAAAATATTAACAATTTAATTTTATTATCAAAAGAACATCATTCCAAAAAAATAAATAAAATATTTTCTTAAATCATAAATTTCCGAACTTTTTTTGAATCTGCAATGGAAGTCCCGTGAGAGGAATGATGAATCAGTGATTATTTAATATCTATTTTTACTTCTGGGACTTGAAAGTCCCGACTGTATATAAAAGGTTAAAAACCGGATATATGCAATGGCTTAAATATAACAGTATAATAAAATTTACAGTACATTTTATTTTATTTTAATATACTCGAATAATTTTCAAGTTATTTTGGAAAATTAAATAACATAAAGTATTCACTTATAATCTGAATAAATGATCAAGAATGATTATGAATTATTAATTTTAAACTTATACCAATTAAGAGTGATATTTATTCAAACTGGACTTAAATAACATGATTAAGTAAGATTAAATTCTATAAAAAGTATTATAATAAAGAGTTCTTATTATAACACATTCTTATAAAATTAAATATCTAAACAAATGTCTATTCACAAAAAAATGATTGCTTTTCAATAAGAATTTATTTTTCATCTAAAATTATATATATATATATATATATATATAAATCAATAAATGTAACAAAAACTTAAATGGGTCTATTTGTTATTTTTCCGGTCTACAAAATTCACAGAATTTATAGATTTCTTTCAAAAAAAGACGTTTTTGTATTAAATAATATATATATATATATATATATATATATATATATATATATATGTATGAGTTTTCTGATATCTTCCAAAAAGAAAAGAAAAACACACATTGAAGAAAATAAATCAATTTCAGCCGACAAACACTTCCTCGTAACGTTGATGTAAATCGACAAATAATAATTTACTTCATCACGTAACGTTTTCCCACATTTATTCTATCTATCTTTTGTTTCGTACATCCTGTATTCACCCTCGAAATATACCAATCATGTTTTCCCCTATTGCGCAAACCCTTAGATTCATATAAACCGACAGATTAGCTGGCATTAACTCAAATATGTTTTTGGTAACACAGTGAGATATACATGTATATGTATATATATATATATATATATATATATATATATATATATATATATATATATATATATATTATACAGTATTGGCATCACTTACTGACAATGTCATCATGGAATCGCCCGGATGTTATATATGTGTAGAGGGATAGATAGATGTAGGGAAGACGTATTTGAAATTGAAATATACATGCACATTTATATATATATATATATATATATATATATATATATATATATGTATATATATACAGTAGATTTAGATATGTTTTATACTTTTTTTCGTAGATAAAATGACTCAATAACAGAATGTCATATTTTTTACAGTTTACGAAAAATGGTTTGGAAATATGTTTGTGACTATTCTAATATTTCATATACCTTTCAGTCATATATACATAAATACATATATATATATATATATATATATATACTCACTGTAGTAAATACAATTAAAATGTCAATTATAATATTACAGGACTACTTAATCTTATTGTTTTTATTCTAAGAAATATGTCGTACCTTTTATAATCATATTAGATATCAGGATTTGATTACTGATTTATCTGAAATATGCCAAAATTTGTCATTTTTTTATTAAAAAAATAATATTCTTGACTTTTAATTTTTATAATCATATTATTTGAGTTTTTAAAGATTACTTCGATTAATCATTTATTCGCATTTCGATAGAGATGTCCTTATTTTCTAAATAAAATACATTATCCTTAAGTATACTTACAAATAGTCAATGAGAGACTTATAAAAATATCTTTGAAACTTTTATTTGTAGCTAAAATCAGATAATAATTATCCAAGTGGATTATTACAGTAATTTATTTGTAAAAATGAATTAAATCACAGATTCAATGCATAATTCTTATATTTCGTATTTTTTAATTAGTTTTTTCTGTATCTTACCACATTGAAGATGATAGATTTGTTATCAAAGTTCTCATAAGCAACAATAAATAGTTATCAATAATATTTTATTATTATTGAACATTTTTGACTTGAATTTTTTTTGGTTTGTAAGTTGAAAAAAGAAATTAATTTATGAAAGTGAATTTAGCCACAGTGTCAGTACTGTGTTCTTATAAGAAATATTGTTAATCATTTGAAATTTAAATTAAAAACCAAAGTATCAGAATTATAGTTTGATTCTCTAGCTTAATTCACTGTTGCAAAAAAAATATTACAACAAGCAGCTTGAACAATCAATATCTGATTTTAGTTGCAAATTAAACTTTTTAAATGAACTTAATGTCATTACAAAATTTTAATATTATATATATATATATGTATATATATATATATATATATATATATATATATATATATATATATATGTACATATATATATATGACAACTGTTTAAATTTAAATAAATCAAAAATCATCAATCCTTAAAAATTTGCTTTTTGTTTTAGTCAATATCTCCAGAGATGGAGCATATATATATATATATATATATATATATATATATATATATATATATATATATATATGTATATATATAGAGAGAGAGTTCAGAATATTTGAGAACTTATTTTTAAAAACGTTTTACTTTTCAGATAAATGAAACTTTTAATGAATGTCTTTTAAATGAAAATACATTTTTGATAATGTGATAGCTGCAAATATGACACCTGATTATTTTATCTAAATATAAGAAGTCAATAATTTAATTTCAGTACAATATATTAATAATGAGGACGATATGAATGGATTTTTCATTTTAAAAGAATACGTTAATACTGCAATTAGTGTGATTTTCTTTGTAGTAAATTCAAAATTTAACTGAAACATTCTGTAATACTCAAAATATGGAGAATCTCATTTAAATATTCATTAGACGTTGCTCAAAGTCAGTAGTATATAATATGAGAGCTAAGTAAAAGTTAGACTTACTGCATTGAAATAATTATCTTACTGACATTCCGGTTCAAGTATAAAATTTATTAAAGATGTAAATGATATTAAAAGAAATGGAGTTTTAAATGAGATACACACTACAAATGTAACAAGTTACTTAATCCTCATACAAAGGAAATCTACAATAATAATTCTACTGGTTTGTAATACCAATGCTTTTTTGAAAATATAAGAAATGTTAGAAGAGATGAAAATGACTTACTGCAATAGTGTCCTTTAAAAAAAGTAGGATGAATTATTTTGCACAATTTAAATAGAAATGGATGCTAAATCCAACATACATTAAAGAATGATAAAGAAAGATATTAGCACTCTAACAAATCTATGATGGAAAAACAATGTTCAACGTTGAGTATTGAAATAGTAGTGAATTTTCAAAAAATAAATTAGGTAATTTTTTAAACCTATCACAATTATGTACCTACTACCGCATTATATTCTCACATGCACATCTACAAATATATATATATACCATATGTATATATACATACATATATATATATATATATATATATATATACATATGTATATATATATGTGTGTGTGTGTACGTGTAATTTAAATAATTGTACTTATTTTAAGCTGTAAATTTCCAATTATCTCTTTTATAAAAGTTTTAATAAATAAAATTTTGTGTGTGCGAAATACACAAATGTTTTAAGTACCTAGTCGAGTTTGACTTATAAAATATCAAACGGTTTTTATACAAAACAGGAAGTTTGTCTCATACATGACAGCATTACAAAAGCACCTTAATAATCTACTGTGACTTTAAGCACAACATAAAACTAACTGTAACAGCAGAGCGTATGAAAACACACACACAAGACCGTCCGTGCTTCAACGATGATACTATTGATAGATATTAACCGCAAAGCTGAAACTGAAGCCTGCATCTAACAGAAATGATAAACGGTGCCATAAAGAGGTCAAAGTTCGTAGTCAGTCGCCGAAGGCGTTTGTGTGTTCCAGAAGCTGCGTTGTGTTCAACCTTTACAGATTATCCGTGAACCACACTTTCATTTTTCACGACGTTCGTCCCCCTATTTCTATCGTATCCCCACTGTTACACACACACACACACACATATATATATATATATATATATATATATATATATATATATATATATACATTATGCACTTCCTCTATTCCTCCAAAGTACACCCGTAATGGTTTCTTTATCGCACTTGTATGTATTGTCATGGCACGGTTATTAGTATATCACACACATTCATGCACATACAACACACAGCCACATATATTGTCATTGCCTTCTTCCAGATCACACGGTTTAATGTGTTCCATGTAACTTCTCTACAAGAAATGGATGATTTGTTATTATTGAAATATTTTTTATAGGCTAGACGAAATTGTGCTGTTAAAAATTGGTGAAATATTTTATAGTTTTTTTTTTTGCAGCCGGTTTAATGTAAGCTTGACTTTATGATTATGATATTAGTTTTTGTTATCGTGTTTTCATAAATGTGAAATATGAAGTACTTCAAAGTAATTTAATGGCGCCATCGGTTTCGATCTTATTAGAAAAGTAATCATGCCGAAAGACTCTGAAATTTCTATATATTTGCATGAGTAATATTTCTGTTACGTTAAAGTATGTGTTCACTAAACGATTGGAATAAAATACATGTACGTGTCTTTACTTGCTTTAAATAATAAAAGATTAGAGTTTCACGTTAATATCAGTGCGAAATTTGATTAAAAGTTTTATTCAGAATACAAAATTATTAATTAATGCTTTTAATAAGCATTTTGCAAAATCGTTTTTTTTATTAGAAAATATTTTTGGATAAATGTAAATATTATTCTTATTCACCTCATGATTCAAATATTAATACTGTCTTTGATTATTGATTAATATTGTCTTTGATATTGTCTTTGATTTTTCTAAAATATTAACCATTCTTCTCAGAATAATTTCCCATACTTTTCTCAGACAGAGAGAATGTATTTCAATTATTTCATTTAATTTAAATTACTAGAATAATTATATTTTATTAATTCTCAAGAATATTATATTCTAAGAAAATAGAATTTATCAGAACAATAAATATTTTTAGAAGCAGAACACTAATTATTTCTTAAATAAGAGTGTAATTTATTACACGGAAAGTAATATAGGTGTTTTGGCTGTTAAAAATTAACCATAACGTGCAGATATTTTTTTGAAAATAATTTTTATCAATTTTTTATCGATTATTTAATCTTTATTACTTATTTAAACCATATTGTTGCTTTGTTTCGACCAAAATTACTATCAAATTAACTTAATATTTTTTAAAAAAAACGAAACATATTTATTCAATAAGAGAGAATAAAATTCCTTATAATAAATTTAAATTTAGAAGCATCTGAGATAAAGTGTAATTGTAGGTAATCATTTTTATTGAAATTTTATACCTTGTTGTTTTTGAATACTTATTTAATTATTAATTTTAGTTCATGTTTTTAATCTGAAATTCGTATTGCAAGAAAATGTAGAAATAAATTCCTAATATATAGTTCATTGTGTTGTATTAATTTTTATTTAAACTGTTTTTATAGTAAAATATGAAAGATGTATTATTAATATGTACTATTTTCCGTGGTGATTATTTTTTGTCGAAACATAGCTAATATCTAGAATCAGAACATTTACAACACAATTTCAGTAAATTCGTTCAACAGGACCATCCATTTCGTGTTATCATAACATGTACAGTATTTTGGTTAGTAAAACAGTAATTAAATGAAAATACAGTGTTATCAAACCGAGATGCGGAGTGAAACGCCGTCCCTAAAACAAAATTCATAATATTCATTTCGAATAAAACGTGAAGTGGCATACGCGGGGTGCACAACGGACGGGGGCTGTTGGTTGAATCTCACTCGGCGATGCAAACTTTCGCGAAACTTCGCCATAAACTTATCGTTATCATGCGAAATAGATAGATACATTTCGCTTATTTAAGTAACTTCGACTTTAATTTTGTCAAATAAAACGATACAAACTGTAAACAAAAGGCGAACAACGAACGCGTACCACCCGGACTTGCCACCTTCTTCTCCGCCCGTTCGGTCGACGTCCCGCACTCGTCTATCTATCTGGATGCTGCCTTAGATCTTCTAATTAAATACAACCCCTGAACTCTTGGCAATAACTTGAAAAGTTATTATTTTCCGCTTCCATTGGTTGGTCGGTGTCGACTGCCCCGAGGATCGGATACTGATAACGTATAATGTCAGTCGGCTGCTGCATCAGTTAGCACGGATATCAGTGAGAATATACACGTTTCAGCAGGAATTTACAAATGTGCGACGCTTTTTAATTTATTTTTATTTATACTAATATTTCACTCACAAAGATCTCTTTTTATCCATATATATATATATATATATAAATAAATATTCTTTTCAAAATCAACCAATGATTCTTTCTTCAGAACATAACATCTACATTTGAAATGAAAGTAATAAAACCATAATTTAATCACCAAACTGACTTACATTACACAGATTTTCAACAACTTTTATAAATATCTAAAGAAATTAGTCAAAAAATAAATATATCTTTCAATTAAATATTTTTTCTGATGATACATCCCACAAAAATGTAATGAATAATTATTGAAAATTTTCGAATATCGCTCAAACGCATTTCTAAGACGATGCCATCTTCCTTAAATCTCACGCATGTAAATAAACCTTACTTCTGAAATTTTAATTTAAAATTTGGTCTACAATTCTCATCGAAATGCATATAAAAACAATCCAAAATGATCAATAATCATTTATTGAACATTATTTATGGTGTTTCCATTACCAGAAGAAAATATTTGTGATGATTATTTTAGCCAAAATTCCAGAATTTACATTTTTTAAATATTATGTTACGTTTAGATATTAATTAAAATTAAATACGAGCAAACCACGAAATTTCATTTAATCTTTAGGTATTTACTGCAATAGAATATAATTTGTAAACATTTCTCTTTTTTTTGAAATTAATTTAATTTTCCGAGAAGGAAAGTAATTTAAATAATAATTATATCAATGTTTATGTCCCAATAGTTTTTATCGTGTGAATTATCAAAAAAAAAACATAAAAATTATTATAAACTAAAATTTTTAATCATTTTTGAACGTAAATTTATCTCCAGTGCCAAAATTGTATTGTAAAATCTATAATTCCATTATTTTTTTTATTTGGTTTAATTTTAAAATAATGAAATATTTATCACAATATATATATATATATATATATATACATATGTGTGTGTGTCTGTCTGTCTGTATGTGTGTGTATGTATATATGTGAGCAAATGTGTAAATGTAGAAAAAGAACATGAGAGAGATATGCGACCACAATGAAATGGAAATGTGTACACGAATGGAATAATCTATTTGTTCCAGTAAAGGTTTAACACACAATAACATAATATTTTAGACTTTTGATATCATATTCGTTTCTAGCATTCCTACACTATGTTCATCAGTTTATAACTACAGACGTTCGTTACACTGTCACCTCTTTCTGCCCCTTTTGTACAGTTTCCGTTCTAGTCAGTAGACCGTCAAGGGCTTAACGTGACGCAAGTTGTAATCCTCTACTATGTACCAGCAACTAGTTCTGTACAGAAAGCATTTCTGCTAGCCATTCTTTGATTATGTGGTACGAAACAATGTACACACGTATTCAGTACATGAACTTTGTATTTAAAAGTCTTCGTTTATATTATAAGCATATATTAAGCGGTATTCAATGTAGCTCATTAAGTTGAAATGTTGGATTGAAATACAGTTTCGAACCTATTACAAACAGGTATTTAAAATAGTTTGTCATCTTTGATGTTCTTCCAGATTTATGGTAAAAGAAGTATCTTTTTATATATTTTTTTAAAGGATAATGAAATCATAGAAATACAATATAATTTACATAATGTATAAGATGCCTTATATATATATATATATATATATATGTATATAAACATATATATATATATATATATATATATATATATATATATATATGTATGTATATTAATATAATTAACAATGTTTAGAGTAAAATATTGTACACAAATATAAAAGAAAATTATAATCGATATTATAAATAGTTTAATGTTAGACATAGATTATTATTATTATATATATATATATATATATATATATATAGCTTATTATTATTAAATTCGTCTAAGAAAAAAAATGTTGTTTGATGTTTTTCATTAAGAAGACAGTTTATTTTCTCGTCAAATCCATTTTAAAAGTAACTAAATTTATATATTAAGTAATTTTTCAGTCATGAAAATATTATTTATAAATATTTTTAATTGAAAATATATAGCTGATCTAATTAATCCATTATTTAAAAAATAGTTATTGTTTTTTAGAATTATAACTAATCTTTTCTATTAATAAATTCAATTTTTCCTATAATAAAAAAAATACATAAGAATTGCGACAGTCCATATTTTTTTAAAAAAATCAATGCATTGTTACACTGATGCATTATGTATATAATTGATGAGATTTGATATGAAATTCTATGCATTGAAAATATGAATGTATTTTCACATTGTTGATAATGACAAGTTATATAGAAAGTACTAGAAAATACGATGTGTATTCTATGTAATGTATTATAAACAGTATTAAAACCGCAGTGTGTAACAATCTATTGATGGAAATGTATAATATTCTCATAGTTATTTGATTAATAGGATTTAGTGTCCAACATTTCAAATGCATTTTATGATATTCGTATTTTGTAGAATTTAGTTATATGTGGTTTATGAGAGCGTTTACAACTAAAACATTAACGCCCGAACACAAATACAATATTAAAGCACATCACTGCTTCAACACTTAAATTTGAACGACTTTTTATGTAAACCTAAATAAAAATAATGTTCAATATTCTAGAACTTAAATTTAATAACAAATACACAAAAAGGAACTTAATTATTAAAATGATTACGCATTTTGATCTGGAAACATAAATAAATAGTACAAAAATTTCTATATCTCACATGGAGCTATTCTGTTGGAAATAGGGTGTGCACCTATTTGTAATATATATATATATATATATATATATATATATATATATATACATATATATATATATATATATATATATATATATATATATATAAGAGACATAAAGAGTGGTTAGATAAATTCATATAATATATTAAATAACATTAAAACAATTTAAAGAATCTAAAATTTGATATTAAAATATTAGACTGTTATCTTATTATTAATTATTTATCATTTAATTTATGATTTAATAATACTTTTATATATATATATATATATATATATATATACGTGTGTGTATGTGTGTGTGCGCGCCTAATCATAGATATAGTCAATAAATCATTCATAAATTCGTAATTTTCGATTTTTTTAATAAATGGGAATGAGTAAAAACTTATTAAACTTACTAAACCTAAAAATCATTTTCAGGATAAACAATTTCTTACACATTTCGAACATGTAAATAATTAAGCATTTGTTTTTATAAGAAGGGTGTTTCACTTGATATATATGAACAATTTAATGTCTGTTATAAAAATGTATATTTTGCATCGAAGCTTATTCATGACGAAATTGTTAAATATTATAGATTATGATTTACTTCATACGAACATAATATAACGCTAAAATAAATGTTTATAATTTTAGTCTCATTTTATTCCTTGTTGTAAGAATATCATTTTCGACTTGAAGTATTATACGATTTATGAACACTCGTCGTATATTAATCTGTTTTAAAATTTTAATCAATGTAAAAATAAAACATACACATATACCTAGGAATTTAAGTAAATTGCGTACATTATTAGTTTAAAAAAGATTTTGGTATTTAAGAGACGTTAATTAAAATATTATGCATATATATATATATATATATATATATATATATATATTCAATGATAGTAGAATGAAACTAGTACTGTTTCATAATCTATTTAGAGTGTGACATTGGTGTAACAATGTTGGTAGTCGTTCTACCCTTCCATCTCCATATAGCAGCTAACATGCCTAGTAATATCATACCGTGTGGCTTCATCATGTCGTCGTCCGGACTTAAACGCGCATGTTTCGGGATTTCCGGAGAACCATAGTGACGAAGGACACACACACTCACACATACATATAAATACATATATATATATATATATATATATATATATAGTAAATGTATGTATATGTGTGCATTCATATATCTTTACTTGATATCATTTTTATGTATTCCGAAAATGTAAAATTTTTCATTTATTAATTATTATGTGACGTTGTATGTAAGACTTTCATTAAACCCTTATTATCATAGAGAGACAACAAACACAGGCAGAGTTATATATGTATATATATATATATATATATATATATATATATAAAGAGCGAAAGAGATAATGGAGAAATAGAAATAGAATAACAATGTGTATATATATATATATATATATATATATATATATGTACACAAGTTTTTATCAACTCTACCCAGTTTAAATATTAATAGCAAACTGTTGTTGAATACAAATTAAATCAAAGTATCATAATAAATCAAGCAAGGTTTTTTCGGAGAATAAGTACTTCTTTTAAAGATAAATTTATAAAACATCTACTACTTTCTTATGAATTTTAATGATTAATGTGTTATTGTGTTTGTTAGTTAAAAATAGATGTCTATCAAATTTTGTTAACATTATTGTGAATTAATTCAAATGAATATAATTTAATTCAGTTTGAGCCAGGTGCAGTTGTAACATCTTTACTAAATTAATTGAAACATTTTAAGGTGTCAGAAAAAACATTCGACGCGATTTCCGGATATATTTCAGATCGATTTCAATAAATAACTTTTTTCTTATCTTTTCAGTCGCACCAGTCTGTTACGACGGCGATACGGTGAGCATCATAGGAGCTACTCTAGATGAATCGCTGAAAGTCAGGTGTCGCGTGACAGCCGACCCATCAGATATATCATTCACGTGGCAATTCAACAACAGCGGCGAGATATTCGACGTGTCGCCTGCCCGTTCGTCGACAAGCGCCGTCGCGACACCATATGTTAACGGGAATGCGAGTGTAAGTTCCAGTGGGACAAGTAACGCGAACGGAGTTGAACAGCTGATGAGTGTGAGCGAACTCACGTATACGGTCGCATCGGAACGTGAGTACGGAACACTCGCGTGCTGGGGAAAGAACGCAGTCGGTGGTCAGGCAAGACCGTGTGTGTTCCAAGTTGTACCTGCAGGTAATCACGTTATATATAATTTATAGCTTAGATGCATGCATATATCGTGCAATTGAAATAGAGTGGGATATATTAATTACAGTTTCATATTATTGATAATAATATTTTTCGTACTGAAGTTTTCTAACGATACTGTAAAATTAACACTTCATCAGTACTCAATTCATTTAAAAGAATTTATTCCATCAAAATATATATTTATAATAAAATTCTATACAACTGCTTTATATAAACCGGACCGATGGAAAAACACTCTTAGGAACCAGACTATACCTCTATCGAATATTTTCCTTTATATTCTTATTAAAAGTACAGAAGAAAGAAACGGTTCAATAATTCAAGACTGGAATTCAATTAAAGCTCACACAGCTGTTAATAAAATTATTAGAGTACTTTTCCCAACCATTTTTAAGAAAAAATAAAATATAATCATAATTTATATCATTTTTTATTATTTTACAAAAAATATTATACAATTGCTGTTTTAATGGGTTTTTACTCACTACGATCGATTAGAAAAGAATATTTTTTATAAAGGCTAAACGTTGGTGAAATAAGCTCATTAATAATATTACTGTTCTGTATAGATATCTGTAAAGCAAATCTATGATAACAATACAGATCTGACAATGTAGTTAAATTTTCTTTCACGAATGAATTTTTTTCTCACTCCAGAACCCACAAATTTTTTTTTGCTCAAAAATGTTCAATAAATGATTATTGATCATCTATGATTATTGCTTTATAACATTTCAATCGTATAATCATCATCATCAGGTCGCCAAGATACAGAAAAATCTACTATTTTTCATAAACAAGAATCAAATATCTCGATAATTATTTATTTGACAATTTTAATTAGAAAAATCTTTGCTGTTTCTGTAAAAAATAATTTAAGCAGATAATATAACATTTTCTTGTTACAACCGTGTATTGGTTATAACTGTGCTTGCTATATATATATATATATATATATATATATATATATATATATATATATATATATATATATATATATATATATATATATGTATGTACTTATAAATACTCATATAAAAGTGGTCTGTTTTTGATTATAAAAGTAGTCATTAATTTTTATTAAAAATATCCATAAGATCATCTTGAAAGACTTACCTTATTTAAATATAATTGAAAGCATTTATATAGATATTCTGTTAATCCCATTTATTTTTAATAAAAAGAAAGAAAATTGATCGCTATTTTATTGGAAATTCGAATGGCCTTAATTAAAGAAATTATTGAAATTAATAAAGTATATATATAAAATAACCAAGTATTTATCATTATGACTAAATTTGTATTCACATATTGACTTTCACTTTCTCCCAACACAAGAATAATAAAATTTTCTCTGATCAAAGTAAATATATTTCTACTACTAAAGAAAAAAATGAATTATAATATAATTTTTATCATTCTAGTTAGTCTCTAAAATGAATTTTTTGTTCACTAGAAACAAAAGTTTTTTTGATCAAAAATATTCAATAATTACTTACTGATTTATATTATATACATACATACATACATATATATATATATATATATACATACATATATATATATATATATATATATATATATATATATATATGTATGTATATTTCAATCTAAATGCTACATCTTCAGAATGATAAAGTACAGAAAAAATATTGTTTCTATGCTTCATCGCTCTAATAACGAAAATGATAAATAATCAATGATTAAACTTTTTGTTTAGAAACAAATTAGGTGTTTTATTGAAGGTGGGAAATGTCATTTATGAAAAAGAATTCATTTTTGTCTTAACCATTCCGTGCTGATAAAGATATTTCATGTCCTGGAGTTCCATGTTTTTATTCAATAACTCATTTATGATTATTGTGGGGGAGTGAAAAAGTCATTAAAAATGTACTATAATCCAGTAACTAATAAATTGAAAGGAAAAATTATAATAAGTAAGCCAGAAAATCTGAATTCTAAACATTAATCGTTATAATATCACACACACATACATACATACATACATATATATATATATTTAATTAAAAATGCTACTGTTTACAAATGAAACATTTTTTTTAATAAGAACTTATGTTTTCTCTGATTATTTAAAATAACATTTTTTGAAGCCGTCTGTTTCGAAAACACATAATGATTATAATAACAATAATACGATATTGTATAAGTTATGACACACAGATTTTATCTACAAAATAATTCAACACTGTGCGAATAACTTTATAAATAAATTTTCGAAACAAACTTTCTATAATACAATATTACAATAGAGACTTGAGAAAGCAAAGCAGCTACCAGCCGTACACTGTTATATGATTAATTAATGTTAGTTTGTGAGAACATTAAGGATGTTTTAGGCGAAATTTCTACTTGGAAATATCTAAAACGATAATGAATAAATAATAAAACCAGTAATATAATAACATCGTGTAAAGATTATTTCTTTTTCGCAACTCGAGTGTTTGTTTATTTACGGTGCGAATTATTTAAACGTAGCGTTGATGAACGCCGCGGCGTAGTACGTTCTGTAGAACTTTAATGTGTGAAGGAAAACACTTAAGATTTATAAAAAAATCTCAAATGTTTATAAAAAAAATATTGTTAAACTGCTATCTTACTCGTATTTTATAAATTCATTTTTAATTTGTTTTAAACTTACAAATACTTTAATAACAAGTACACTCTTTATAAATTTATATCAGTACCGTTCATTTTTAATATTTGTTTGAAATATTAAAAAAGTTCAATAAAAATATAGAATAACTTATAAATTTAATTAAAATCTTTAACTAAACTCGACAAGAGTGTATTAAAATATATTTTCAGTTAATAGACTTTCCGACAAACAACTTTTTACTCATTTTTTTTATTTATCGAACTTAAGTTTACTTAAAGTATTCTATTCTCGATTTTCTTATACATATTTTAGTATATATTACAATATTTTTCAATATATTTATTAAAATGAAGTTATAATTATAAATCTAGAACAAACTTTTCACCGAAAATTGTCTTTAAGATACCTGTTTTGAATCCCACGTCCTATTCAATTATTCTACAAAGGTTCTTACTGATAGTTCAAAACATCTCTTATTTCTCTCGAATTTCAACCTTTAACCTTTCTCTCAATAAACATTAAAGACATATAAGCCTTAGTAACAATGTTATCAATATAATTTTACATGTATGTTGACAAAACTTGTATCTATTTATATTCACTAATCAATAAAGTCGTGGGTAACAATTTGTATAGTATGAACCAAAGTACTTATTTCAAATTTGTGACCTGTACTTTTAATGATTCACCAAACTTTATATAAATAGTGATACAGTATATTAATTAAAAACGTCTAATTTAAATATAATTATTACCTGTAATAAAATTAATTACTTTTTAATTTCATTTCATTCATGCTTCTTACAGTGCTAATAATTATTTTTTCAAACATTTAGTTTTGTACGTGTTCAGTAATTTTTATTTTTATTTATAGTTTTCATAAAAAAAAGAAAATTACCAAATAATTACTATACTTATAACATAATTACATTTCCCTTTAAATTAAATATTTCATTTTTTCACAAACAACAAAGTTTTTTCTCACCAAAAATACTCAATAATTTATTATGATCTTTGTTTATCATTCCTTTTATCTACTTACAAAGCAATGCTATATTTCTATAAGCATTCTATGCCTGTGTGCTAATATTCCAATATCTTGCAGAAGCCAATTAGTTGAAAAACAAACACGTATTGAATTATTAAAATCGCCGTACTGATTTTATACTTTCCGTCGAACACTCGCTCTCTACTTAGTATCGGAATATCAAGTTTTGTAAACATGTACATACGTTGAAGAGGACGCGAACGGGTGAAATAAGTTAATGTCGGCGTAAAGGGTCGCGTACCGGGGGCGAGTTGAGAATTTATTCGACCTACTCTCTACCCCGATGCGGTTTGTTTGTCAGTTTGTGATTTTAGGGGTCTCGCAGGTTCCATTAAGTAATTACGTCATTAGAAAATTAGTAAAAGTCACCGAGATTGTTGAACACATTTGAATATTTGTCGTTTACGCGCGCGTACGGTGAATAATTTTTGAATTCGGTGTCGGTGCTGTTCGTTCGCCAAGTTTTGTCAAGGATGCACAAACACATGTATAGAACTTATTATCATATATATATATATATATATATATATATATATATATATAGGTTTATATGTATGTAAGTAAACATGTATATCTTCTATACCAAATTCGTTTGTACGTCTATTTTCACGGAATTAATTCCCGAACATATATACAGTTATACAGTTAGAAAGTACTATTTGCGAATTGGAAATGAGATTTCGTAGTGATTTTGTTGGAATGACTTCGGTGAAACAAGAGCATCTGTTTTGAATTCAGCAATTAACTATTTACCATCTAACTGTAAGCCAACTTTACTATGCCAATATATCAAAGATATCCACTTACATACATATATATATATATATATATAGATAAGACAGAAAAAGTCTAATTATAATCAGAAATATTTCTGTTTATCGTTTTCTTGAAAAAACTAACAATAAATGTTCTTTAATAAAATAAAATGCTTGAAATATAATTTAAAACGATATCAAAATCTGTACAGAAATAATATACATACATATATATATATATATATATATATATATATATATATATATATATATATTATCTAAACACAATTATTGTAAATATAGATTTTGGACTCAAAAATACTTATAGTATTATTTTACTAATTCAATGTGTCATTTACTAATTAATATACTTTTGTAACACCATGTAGTTTACATACCTCATATATTAATGGCCGTTTGTTCCACATATATTAAAATTTAAAAAGTAACAAATAAGAAATTTTTTTATTTAGAAATTTTACTTCTTTTTACTTAAATATTGCAGACAAATCTATTTAACTTTAAAGAACCCTTCTTTCTTGTTTCTGTGTTTTCAATATTTTAGAACATTCCATATTTATGAGTTTAAATGCAAATCTTTTCATACGTCTCTCGTATATGAAAAGAATCTCTCCGATATTTGTAATTTGTCTTGTGAATATTTGTCTTTTTCATCAGTTTAGTGTCATTTTTTCACTACTAGTTTCGGTACAAGTGTCATGTTGATTTTTCTCAAATGGAATTGGTTTCTTTCATTAATTCAACCGATATTTAAAGCATTCGTATAAAAATACAGATTTATAAAAAATATATATTTTTGAATATTGTTTGTGTTCATTAATATTCGGATATTTTTTTTATCGAAATAGTATTGTTGAGATTGACTCAGAACAAAAATTTAATCAAAGATACCTTTCCAAATATAACTAAATTTTTATTTTCGTTTCAATTAAAACATCCAGAAAAAATGTCTAAGTGGAATAAGAAATATTTTTCTGCATATCCTCTGCGTTGGAATGAATAGACATTGAATATTCGTTGAATGAAAAAGTCTCTTGAAATATAATTTAAAATTTTATGCATATATATATATATATATATATATATATATACATTTTTTAAACGATTTATATTCTCTCAATTTATAATTTCAAATCAGTTTTTATTTCATATTGATATTTGATTCCAGCAAAACCAAACCCTTTACGTAACTGCACACTCCGATCGGCGACAAACCACAGCATCGACACGCTCGAGGTCGAGTGTGTCGCCGGTTATGATGGCGGATTGCCGCAAGTGTTTATTCTGGAAGCTTACGAATCGCGTACGATGCGTTTACGGTTCAACATGACGAGCCCGAATCCGGATACGCCACTGTTCCGGATAGAGTTGGCCGACCTAATGCCTGTCGTCGCTGCGGCCACGACGTCCCTAAGCGACGTTAGCACGCCGTCGCCGACGCTCAGGATCGTCTTGTATGCACAGAATCAGAAAGGAAAGAGCGACGTGACCGTACTGGACGACATCGCTCTCAACGATGCGGAGAAAAGAACAGGTCAGGGTGTAATTTTATATTTCACGGACGTGGTGATGGCTTCTTTATTTGCTTTTTGTTTCAAAGCCACTCTCTTTGTGTTCTGTTGTATAAAAATCGAATATATTTATAGAGTTATAAAGACAGTTTTAGTTAACAATATAAGAAGAATATATATCTCTTCCATAATAAATTGATTAGTTATTAATGTTATTAATTCAACAACCATCATTGTTAATTGTTACATAAAAATTGAATATTTTACCAAAGTTTTGCCGATATTTTAGTCGATAACATATATATATATGTATATATATATATATATATATGTATATATATATATATATATATTCAATAATAAGTTTATTTATTATCAATATCATTAACTCAACCACTCTCTTTTTCTTTCCTTATATAAGAAATAAATATGTCTATAGAGTTCTGAAGAGACTTGATTAATAGTATTATATATAAATATATATGTATGTATATATATATATATATAATATAAATAATAAATTAATTTTTATTAATTAAAAATGATTACTTTTAATTCCTCTTTACGTCTTCCTGTTAAGTTAGTTTAAAAAGGTATAAAAGATAAAGAATCTTCAAATTTATAAAGTAGTTATTTTATTTATTTGACTAAAATTAAAAATTAAATTAAATAAAAAGTATATTCAAAAAAATCAATAAAATTACATAATTATTCGGGAGATTCATATTGTTACATATATCATCATCTCCTCTCAATCCATTGCTGGACAAAAACCTTTTTCATGATTTTCCATTTTATTCGATTGAATGTCTCTCTTTTCTACTGATTTCGAAGTTATATATATATATATATAATATATATATATGTATATAGATGTAATATTATATAACAATCCTCTTTTTTATTTATGTGTCCAACGTTAAAATGTTTATTAACCCTAAATAAATCATAAACTTTATTGTCTGTTAAATAATAAATACTTTCAAAAAAAGCAATACAATTACATAATTAATTAAGAGCTTCATATTGCATTTATATATTGTATCATTACTTTGTAAACAAATATTAATTTAAGTGTGCATCTATAATACAGCAAATGAGTAAAAGTTGTTGCAAATATATCGAAATTTTCACAGAAAATTAATTTGAAATTTCAGAACAGGATGTGTTTCTCTCATTTATGTTTGTCTGTTCATAGTTTAATGTTTGCAAAATACAATTCGTTACAGTAATGTTAATTAGATTGGTGTTTACATTATTTATTAATTATATATTCTATTCTGAACTCTCGAATCGCATACATTTCATAAATTAATGCGCTGTATTGTCTTCTAAATTACACATCATAAAAATTTATTTTGCATTTTTATCTCTTTTATCATTCAACGACTATGTCTAGTAACTACTTCTCATTATTTTATCTGTACTTCATCTGTAGTTTTTAATATTTAATTTCTCGTCTATAATAGCTACATTCATCCAGCTAAATATTGATTATTTATTCTTATACTGTAACAGTTAGTGCTCAGTTTCTTCTGAACAACTGTGTTCTGTGATTGATCAAAAATTTATTTAATTTCAGTTAACTAACGTATAAAAAAGTATTTGTTTTATAAAATATTATTCTCTATTAATCTATTATCTTTAAATATTTCTATTTTGAGAAATTCAAACTATTCATTTTCTATAAAAACATCCAATTTAAAAATCCAGAAAACCAATTTTATTAAAATTAAATTTCATTAGCAATTTCATTTTTTGAAAAACTATTAAGTTTTGTTAGAAAAATAAGATACACAAGAACAGTTTTAAGTTCTTTATCTGTTGTCTATGATTTTAATTCTTTCCAGAATCTGTTAATTAATATTAAATGATATTTTTTAATGTAAAGCATATTTTACGTTATTATTTATATTCAATAATGATGCTAGCTGATTAAATCGATTCAACAAATATTTTGTAAAACTAATTCAAAATATTTAAATATCTATCATTGCAAAAAGTTGAACTACTTAAACAACTAATTCAATAATATAGCTATGTTCTCATTTATAACTCAGTATAAAATGTCCATATACTATAAGAGATATTAAATACATATTTAAAATTAAACTTTACATTGAATATTTTGCGAACATTTTTTTCATAAAGGCCTTTGTGAATGTTTTTCTATATGTATGTACATATAGATTGATAAATTGAACGTTTCATAACCCTCTACCAAACCAATTACTCTTCTGACAGAATTATATATTATATACGCACATGTATATATATATATATATATTGCTGTGTGTGTATATATATATTGAGAATCCAAATATCATATTTAAATAAATCCATCAACAAACTATATATTATGAATGTACATATATATATATAACAAAATATATACATAAAAAATAGTAAATTGTTTTCATGTATTTTTCCATGTATTCGAATCGATTTCGTTACGCTATGATTCTTGACCGAACGTTAATGGACGTAAAGCACTACTTTCTGCACCATTACGTACCCTTCGTAAAGCTTCGAAACCTTGTTTCTAGTTCGTTATGCTTACAGATGTTTTAAACATTAAATACTACAATGTAACAAGCTCTAGATTACCTACCTCTACTTGTTCAATGAACTATATCATTTGTTACAACGCAATAATTGAATATATAATAGTGTTTGTACAGCTAGTCGTATTATTATATTTAATCAGAAATCTCTCTTTTTTATACTCTATTCATACAATCATATATATATATATATATATATATATATATATATACATTCATACATATGTATGTATATATGTATATATGTATATATATATATATATATATATGTAATCTAAGTCAATGTTAAAACATACATTATTTCATTTCCTTTCGTACAATTATTTTAATAGACTAGTACTAATATATGTACAGCTATGCTTATTTATTATATAGTTTGCTAATATAATAATCATTATATTAAAATTTTATTACAAAAATGATTAAATAACATTCAAAATTGTTGATATTTTCATATATTTAAAATGAAATTTACTGAAATATAAGTAATTTTATAAATGTAAACATAAGAAAAATTATATAAATATATATATATATATATATATATATATATATATATATGTATGTATGTTTGTATATATACATAAATATAAATTTATGCATATAAATAAAATGTTTTATTAGTTCTTTTATCATTAAATTAATACTTTTTATATAAAAAGTAAATAAAACAATATGAAAAATTGTCTATGTTGACAAATTAATAAACATTTACTGATTGAATTATTTACAATTTAATCAATTTAAATAAAAAAAAAATCATAACCAAAGTACATTTGTAATATATATATATATATATATATATATATATATATATATATATATATGTATGTATAATTAAATTATAGAAATGTGTCTATCTGGAAATTTGATTTTAATATATGCACACTTGTTAAATATCCAACAATAAAAGAAATAAGCGTTAAAAACTGGCTAACAAGCTTTAATTAAAAATTGTATGTAATAATTATTTACACAAATATTTACTACATAAAATGTATAATAATTATTGTATATATACATTATCAACATTATCATCATCATCAGCTTCTGTCTATCCATTGTTTAATAGAAACCTTTTCCATAATATTCCGTTTTATATGATTGAATGCCTCTCTTTTTCCACACACACACACACATATACACACATGTATATATATATATATATATATATATATTTAAAACTTATTAGTTCTTAAATATATTTTTATTATTTATTTTTTTGAATGAGTGGTGAAAATGTTTTTTTTGTCTAGAGTTGATTTAAAAAACTAGATTGTTCGTAACTGATATATAATCAGGTATGCTAAAAATACAATTAATGTATTAAATATTCTATTTATAAAATGCCATTAACTGATGAAAGATATAAGACTGTCTTTTAGATTTATAAAAGGAAGCCCTTAATTATTTAACCATCATTAGTTATAATCCTTATATAAATGTATTGTAAATTGATTTTATTTAATAATTTTAGTAGTACAAAACATATAATTACAATTGTATCTTTTTTACTTATGATTTTATTATGTTATCTTGTTGATCTATGTCTATTTGAAACAGAAAAGTATCTTTCTACTACTTCTAGTTTCAGCATAAGTCCGATTCTTAGATAAATGTTGTTAACTAGTCTTCAACAATATGAAAATGAGACTTGTATATAAAAAAGTAGTGAATAAATGATACTTTACTGATCTAAAAGGATGAATATCAACAGGACAAATTACAAATATTGTAGGGATTATTTCAATATACGAGAGTCATCTAAAAAGATTTGCATCTAAATCACAAAACTATTGGATATTCTAAAATTTAAAATGACACAATTTCTAAATATAACATTCTGGTAGAGCTTTTTTTAAAAAAAATAATTAAAATCGTTTGTCAATACCAGTTTTCAAGCAAATAATAAACTTATTCTTCAATCTGTCAGTGAATAAATTTGGTTTTTGTCCCTTCAACCAATCTATTCACTCTAATAAACGTAATATGTCAGATATATAATACTTTATATTTATACTTAACATACAATTTAATAAAATTCCCATTAATTTCAATATAGTACAACACATTTACTTTTCTTGATTTTCTTTTTTTTTGTTCAATATTCCTTTTTCAAAGAACATCATAAGCTGCAGTTAACTTTTATTAATACAAAATAATTCACGTTGAATACGTTGTACATGTTAATAGACAATCTATGTATATATCTATACACAACTGTTTTGTTTCCATGTCCTGTGTAGCCTATTTGAATATTACTTTATATATATATATATATATATATATATATATATATATATATATATATATATATGTATAAATTCATACTTGTGTGATGTATAAATATACATATGTATGCGTTGATCAAATGTATATGAATATTTGTGTAATCACGTATGTATATTCTATCTATACATAAATATATTACCGGCATGAGAACAGCATCAAAGCATGACTGAGCTTCAAAGCTCTTTATAACGAAAATATCAGAAACGTGTACTGGTAATTACGTTCTACAAACACACACTTTGTTATTATATATATATTTTTATGTTTTTTTAACTAAAGAGAAAGAACTAGTTTCAAATATTAAAATTAATAATACGATGAGGGTTTAAATATTATTTAAGAAAATTTAATTCATTTTTAGAGTACAGTTGAATAAACGAATATATCTGTTTTTGTCCGATATGATTTTGAAATAAACGAATTGTTTTAAATTCTAATTGAGAATCTTTTAATAGTTGTTTATTTTTGTAAGGACTTATTTGGAAGTAATTTCTATTTTATTCATTTTAAAGGTGTTATGTTTTTAATTTTGATATAAAGTGGTTGACTGTAAGTTTAAATTTAATGCAGCAATAAAACGAATACGTAATTATAAATTACAAATGTAAAACAAATATTGAAATCTGAAAGATACTAATACTGTGTTGTCATTCCCATCTTTCATACATGTATATATATATATATATATATATATATATATATATATATATATATAATCTTTCATACATGTATATATATATATATGTATGGTTAAGAATGAAAGTCCGTTTATAAAAATTCAGACAATTGTTTTATTGTAATAAATTATGAAAAAAGATGATGGATAAGAAACAAATTTCTTCATCTAAAATTCAAATTGTACTATAAAATTTCAAATTATGAGTTGGTAATCTTTAAACTTTTTAAAATATATTTTGAAAAAAAATTGTTTCTAATGAAATTTATTCCATTTAAGTAACTTCTCGAAAATAATTTATATATATATATATATTTAAAATTAATAATCCAAAAATGTCATTAGAATAATAATAACTAATTAATTATAATTATTCGGTTTGAATTCATATGACCACGATTGAATTATTTTTTTCTATCTGGTATTAGATTCCTTTATTTTCAGATAAATTTTAAATTAATTTCTAATCTAAAATTAATTAATAATCTCTTTAGAGGTAATATAATTCGAAACGGTTTATAAAACATACTAACTAAAACATGATTCTCGAGATTCAAATAAAATATTTATAAGAATATTTTATTTATTTACATTAAATAAATTAATTTTTTTCTTTTTTTCAGATGGATCTACTACATTTAGCATTGTCCCTTTAGCTGCATTACTAACCGGGGTATTGTTAACCCTAGGTATTGCTGTATTATTAATCGTCGTTTTAGCAGTTCGAAGAAGAAGAGTACCTATGTTACGACCATCTAATTTATCTCATTGCACACATCAATTAGACATAGATCCTGTGAAACAACAGAAAATGTCACCTCTACAACCGTCTAGACAAAATTCGATGCTAGAGATAAATACAGGTAAATTTTTAAATTCTTATACTTCAAATCAAGTCTTTAATATTGTCTAATTAAAATATATATTTATATTTTTAGGCGACCATCGGTACGTGGTCGCCTATACACTGAAACCGGTCGACGGTCTTGGAGGCCCGGGCGCGAACTGCAACCGTACAGACCTGAACTCAATAGGTCCTGTGACGATAAAGCAATCACCTTCATCGCAATTCCACAGTCATGGGCAGCAGTACGCCACACTTCAGAGTCCATATGGAGCGTGTAGCGCACCGAGTGGCGGAATCGTTCCGGGTGGTGGCGGTGTTGTGCCTGGATATACACACCACCAGCAACCGGATATTTTAAATGCGCCACCTGGCACAAGGGCTGCTAATGCCGGTAAGTTACGATTTTATTTACAATCGAAATAGTCGGATTATTTGTTCTAATTTACAAAGCAGAACACACACGCACAACATATAGTTACTTTTAAACAGAGTACATATGTATCCACATATAAATACGTACAGGAGCGTTTCCAGACCATTAGTTTAGTTAAAATTCTAATTTATGTTTCAAATATTTTTTTAAACATTATTATATATTTAATATTTCTTTAGAAGAAAGTGACTAAATAACTAACTATTTATTAAATAGAAAATAAATCTATTATTGTTTACCAAATTAATTAGTTTTTATAATTAATTTTTAAATTTTCAATGAATTTTAAAAACTAATTCATTTTCAACTCCCTATTATTCTTTTAATAAATAATTCGTTCTTTTATCATCTCTTTCATAAGATATATATATATATATATATATATATATATATATATATAAAACACACACATACACACATACACACATATATATATATATATATATATATATATATATATATATTATTCAAAAAATATTTATTTTTATGGAATTTCAAGAGACCATTAAGTAGATATACATTCAGTAACCAATTAACAAAATCTATTTTAAATTAATAATGTAATGTTACATATATTAAGACTTGAGTTAACATTATTAAAGTGTTATTAGAAAGATTTTTTTAAAATAAATAATTGCTTTCAGATATATTTTCAAACGAGTAGAGCATTCATTTATAGCAATACGCACCTCATAAAGTGAAAAATTGTACATTATTAATAAATAATTACTCTAGAAACTCAATGTCTAGGTTTTTGTCAATGTATTTTTGTACAAGTAATCCTTTCCAAAATTAATCATAATTCATAACCAAATGAGTTTTGGATTAAGCTAGAAAAACCCTATTTTGTATTTTTATAATGTTTGTTGACCTTTTTTCTATTTATAATTGTATAATTTTTGCTGGATGCTCAAACCTAGAATCCTCTTGGAAAAGGATTATTTTCAAATATAGTTGGTCTTATTACCTTGATATTTTTTTTTTCGAAAAAGCAGTATTGATTTATTTTGACAGATATGTCAACAAAATGGATCTTAAAAAATCTCTCTATGTTAAATACACTATCATAGCAGACATGCCAAGTAAATCATTACATGCACCTTTTTACTATTTGTGGAGGTTTTGAAGATATCTTAACATAAATATTACCATTTTTAATTACTTCCCCCTATAGTAAGAATATTTAAACATATATTTTCTATGTTTATTATTTTTTCAAACAAATAAACGCATTGTTTTGTTAAAAGTATAAAACATTAACTTTTCATGTCAGTAATTGTATGTGAAAACTATTCATATTATGAGATTTTACATGCCGAATATAATCTCTTGAGATCATTAACTTTTAAAATATCGTTGAAAAATTTTCTAGCATGATAGACAAACATTGAAAGTATTTCAAGTATCTGGATTTTAAAAAGATTTAGAGATTATAGATTAAGATAGTAAATTTTATACAATAGATTTTATTCAATCATTGTTTTTTGTTGCTAAAAAAATAAACTGTTATAATAAAATAATATTTGGAAGATTTGCATATAACATTACACATTTGATTCTATCACAATAAGTGTGTTCAATATTCTAATGATATTTATGACAAGGCTAAGTTTTGTATGTATGCGCGTAATTATATCTCTCTCTTTCTCTCTTCCCTCTTCTCTTTCTATATATATATATACGTATATATACATTAAAAAAATAATTACTAGTTTAAGAAAATCCCATTTTCTAAACACATAAATCACCTTACTCTAAAAATTTCTCGCACAATTTACCCTCTACCAGTAACCACAATGACATAATTATAATGAAAAAAAAATGTGAAGAGAGGGAACGCATCGTAAATTACACACTTAAACGCAGCATAATTTAAAATCTGTCCGTTTGGTAAATAAGTAAGGACGAAAAAAGCGTTGATATACACAGCAGCTATCTTATTACACTCTCTGAATGCATACAGGTTCACCGCAAACGCCTGCACCATTACCTCGACCCGATGCGCTGTTTACAGCGTGTATAGGGGGTGCGACGCCGCCCCAATCGTTGGATGTGGGGCCGGGATATAATCAACAACAGCATATTCAACAATCGAATATCATGAACACGTCACAAGGTGGCATCGTGCCATCGACGGCCGCAAATAACAGTAGCATGCAATACAACACTGGGAGTCGAACACTTAATAATATACCGACGTCAATGACTGGTGTTTCTGTTAATATGGTGAGTAATTACTGTGACTTATTTATATACGTAGAATGTAAATGGGTATTACAAGTCGTCTGTGAAATTACATTATTTACAAACTATTAATCCGTGAGGAATGATGCACTTGGTTTACTGTTTATATTTGATGTTAAATTGAATTCAGTGCATGATTTCTTTTTAAATAATAGTTTTTAATTAGTTTCATTAATGGATATAAATAAAACTTCATTTTGATAAAAGTGAGGTGTATAAATACCAATTTTAATTTTTAAATATAAATTTATATTAAAAACCAAATAATATTTATTTACAATTTAAAAAACGTAATTTTCAGAAAATAAGTACTTTTTACTTTAAAAACCATAAACGATTTTTCTATATAAAAATGCTAAATAAATAATTTTTGATCATATTTAATTATTACTCTATGGAATAGAACTTTGCTAATAGAATCCATATAAGCAAAAACTAAAAATGATCAATAATAATTAATTGAATATTTTTGCCCAGACACATTGTTTTGTAATTTGTGATGTGAAAAATAATTTACTTATAGAAGCGAATTTAGACATACAGCTAGAATAGTATTGTGAAAAATGATTTTTTTAATTAAAAGAATATAGAATTGTTTTGTAATTTGTATAGAAAGTCAATACTATTTTTTTTTCCAAATCAGATAAATTTGAATGTAATCAAAAAACTGAAATAACATAAATAAAAGTAGTTCACATTTGCAAAGTAAGATTTATATCATTTCTTTATGAATAATTTGTCATTTTATTCACAGTTCTTTCACTTTATTCATGTAAATGAATCTAGTTTCGATATATCATCGAAAAATATTGCTTGCAACTACAGTTCCTTTAACACTATTATTAAATTTATTTTCAGAAATGATTTATATTACAATTTGTGGAAATGAGAATTACATATTTTTATTACATATTTATTTACACACTTTTATTACATATATATATATATATATATATATATATATATATATATATTACATATATTTATTATAGAATTTTTTCCTAGTTAAAAATTAAAAATCCCAATTTATCATTTTTTGGACCAGTATATGACTATGTGAGGATGAAATAGAAACTTTTAATTTACGACATCGTTTTTATGTAATTTATCTGATTAATATTCAGCTTAATAATCGACACGGTAGAACTTATAAATATTTTTTTTAATAAATTCATATAATTTTTCTTTTAACTAGTTATAAACCTTTATTAATCATTTCTGAGTTTAATTTTGATAGATGTTGACAGTAAGGATTGTTTACACTCTAAATAATTAAAAGTAAAGAACACCACACAGTTTTACAACAACAGCCAATAAAATCTATTGCCTTGGATGAAATCGTGTCAATTTTCTTCCATTTGAGATTTTATATTTAATCTAACCATTTTTGTCTGTTTTAAATACTTTGAATTGGTTTACTGAAGATTTTTCACCATTTATATTTGTTTGAATTGAACATGTTTCAAATATATTTTTTACTTCATAAACCAATTTCGTATCATCTTAGATTTAAATTATTATTTCTTATCGATATATTTATTTTTTAATAATCTATTTTTTATTACAATAGCAAACACATTATTCAATACTTATTTTATAATTATATTTAATAGAATTTCGATATTACATTCTTTAAAATATCAAATTATTTATAGTTTTTACACTATCTATATTTAAATAGTCTTAAATAAATCACCATTTTTATAAATTCATGCTTCTAAACTGTAATATAAATTTCCACATTTACTCATATCAATTTTATTTGCCGCATGTTGATATCTATATTTTATTCATCAATTTGCTCTTTTGAAAATAAAAAATCTGGTTTACTGACATAAAAATACATATTTGGAAATGTAAAATAAATAATATATATATATATATATATATATATATATATATATATAAGTAATTAAAAAAATCGGCATTTATATAAAATGAAAATATAATCTCACTGGAAATAAACGCCAATTGAAAATAAATGTTTCCGTTGTTAGTTTTAAGAGCAGTGACACGAACACACGCTATTACTGATAGCAGACGTTTCAACTAATTTAGTCAACACGATTGGAATGAGTTGACGACTTGTTGTTTTGTTAATAGTCACAAGAGATGAATTCAAATTAATTTTTGGTGTTGAAAATTGATAGAAGTGTTTATGTTGTTCGATGGTTAACTACAGATTATTTTATAATTTATTTAATTGTATAATTAAACAATTTGTCTTTTTTATAATTTGAATATTATACATACATGAATACATACATACATATATATACATATATATATATATATATATATATATATATATAGGTATATATATATACAATATAAGATACAATAAGCACAGATATAACGAGAAAATAATTTCATGATTATGGTTGACGTATATTTGTATACAAACATTTACTTTTATAACGAAATTGTTCCACTGATCTACTGAGAAAATTTGGTTTTCTCTAAAAACTATAATTTTTTGTATTACTAGAGATAAACATAAATTTTATACATCATGCAGTAGATAGTAATTCTGGGCATCCTTAAATTTAAACTCATTTATACTTACTCTATGATTATTAATTTAATTACAATTAAAAATATGTTTGTAAACGTATTGATAATTATTTATAAGTTTGTATGTATATTTTGCAATTTACATTTGTTCCTAATGTATGTATTGTTCACTTTCCAACATAATTAACAATCATATAATTAAGATTTATAAAAAAATAAATATCTTATTTATATTCACCTTTTACAAATGAATTATTTTTCATCAACAAACAAAAAAGAAAATTCTAGTAAAAAATTTCAAACAAATAAATATCAAAAAGTATTTTCTCTATCCTGATGCTTTCAATATGATGAATTTGTAATCTAAACAGGCATTGATAAGTATCAAATACTGATCAATAATTATTTAATAAACATTTTTGGTCAGAAAATGTTTCTTGTTGTGTGTAAAATAACTAATTCATGTACGTGAATTCAGCTACATTATTAGATGTACATTGTGAAGAAAATAGATTTTATGAAAAATTTTGTAATGTTCGTTACTTTTTGAAATTAATTTTTAAAAATAATATAGTACAAGTTATAATATGAATATTGACCGAAATGATAATAAAACTATTTTAGATAAATAAACGATTAAAATTATTGAATTCTGTTTATTATATATATATATATATATATATATATATATATATGTGATATTTACCTTTCAATAATAATAAAAATAATGCTTATAATGAGATATAAAATTAGTCTTTTGTGCTTACTATATCGGATTTTGTCTATATATATATAGTAAAATTAATTCAAAGCACTTAACATTTTTTAATAATATATTCTATTTGAGTATATGCTAAATGTCTGTTATTTAAAACTATTAAAGGTACTTTAAATAAATATATTATCGAATAAACGAGTATGTATTGAAAAATATAAAATCAAACTTTAATAGAAAATAAGATTACTTAGTTAATTTTGTTTTTGTTGAATCGTTGTAACTTTTATAGTCGTTTCTGCGAACGCCGTTACGTGAAACCTTTTACGATTAATAAACTTGTAAAGTCTCTCTATAGAAATTCAAACACTGTCATGTATAATTACATTCCATTAATTCAATTCAACAGAACGAACAAGCAATTAAAATATTATACATTGTTACAGAACTGAAATCATTCGACGATTCAAACGCAAATATATTATAGTGAGCCCCCATCACGTCTACATAAATATACATATTATTATTATTATATATATATATATATATATATATATATAAGTATATATACCTTAAATATAAACGTTTAAGTCACACTTGTACGTTTCCTATGTGCAGATAATAGTGGCTCGTTCGAAAACGTTATGTTATAATTGAACGTGAGTGCCTGCGATAACGACCATGAATACTATCGGAGTAGTTGTGCAACGGCGAGGGTACAACTCGACCGTTTCAACCCCTTTCACTAATAAAACCATCACGGATATACTCCCAACCATCCAACACACACCGACCGCACACCCCCACGTTACATACGGCCCCCACATTAATTTCGCCTCGTGCCCCTCCCGCAAAACATTCGCAGAGTCGCTCACATCACGTTTCGCGTCACTAGCTTCAGAGTGCTGCCAACATAAGCGATGTAATCTCACTAAATGTCGGTGCATTACCAGAACCCGCGGTCTGGATAAATTTAATTTGCTTTATTGTCACACAGATGGAGCGGGCATCTTCACAAATGATCCTTTAATGTGTGTTTCCTGTCTGTTGTAATACCATTATCGAGTATACATTGTTGATACAACAGACATTATATATCAATATATAGTTGATGATTATGTTATCAGGGAACGTACAAGTTCACACACAGTCATATACGTACATTCATTCATACATATATATATATATATATATATATATATATATATATTATATATATATATATGTATATATATATATATATATGTATATATATATATATATATGTATATATATATATCTATATATATATATGTATATATATGTATATATATATTTTATATATATATATATATATATATATATATATATATATATATATATATATATATTAGAGCTAGATAGACAGATCATGTTTATGATTCCCTGTGGCTTGAGTATAAAAATTAATTTATTTACTATTTATAAGTTGTTTATTAATAATTATAAGTACAAAATTCAAATGTCCTGTACAAGCTTGGCAGAATTATTAAAAAAAAATGGTAAATGATGAACACAAACAAATATATGACTTCTTTAGACAAAAATAGACATTGAAATTATTCCTACATTATTAACTTATTAAATAGTTTCAACAATATTAGTATTTTCATATTCAAAATAAAATTGCATGTTTTTTATATCTGCAATTTTGTCGAGTGTGTTATCCTGAGAATCTTCGTCTTTCTAGATCATATAAGTGTCTGCTCTCTACTATACGTATGGTATCTTCACGCACATTTTACATTTTTCTATAATTTATTTGAAAATGAAAACTTGGTGTATTTATTAATGGAGAAATACAATCAGATGAGCTAAATGCACGAAGATTAACAGGACAACACATATTTATATTCCTCTTATTAATAATGAATTTAAGAAAAATTATTTCTTAAATATTTTTTTAAATAATTTCAAGCTTTTAGATATTATTAAATAAAATTAATATATAATAATTTGATGACATAAGACTATGATTGTCACAAATACCTTATATTACTTTAGAGGTATATAAATATTTTTAAAGGCATATAAATTAAAAAAAAGCATTAAATTGATGATAATCGATGGTTTATTTCTGCGTGAAAGAATTGTGTTATATATAAATAAAATTGATTTTTACATTTTATGTATCATTTTTAATGAAACCTTATTATTTATTCTTCTACTAAAAATTATTTTTACATCCTTGTGTTTGAAAATATAATTTTTTAATGATAAATATTCGATATGATGTATTTATTATATTCAATCTTATTAATAATATTTTGTTCGGGTGTATTACAAATATTATAACACATGAAAGTCAATAAATAATAAATGTATAATGTTGTATAGAGTAATACATTTTGTCGAAGACAGTATGATATACTCTAAACCTGACCAGACGTTCGATGTTTACAGACATAAATGCATAAGCTCTCCTCAAATATATATCATTACTTAAATTTTCTTGGTACGTGCAATAAATTCATAGTTTGAAGTTCTTGTTTGTTAATAGAGAGTAATTTATTAGTCTGGCATTCGCTATTTTATGTTCTAATATTTTAACTAATAACCCGTTAAAGAGCATTATTATTAAGCTGCTTGTAGTATAAACTCTTCATTTTTTAAAAGAAGAGTAAATTAACATAGTTTTATTAAAAAGTGTAATAAATTTCAAATTAAATTCAGAATAATGATCGGAATTTTCTGCACTTTCTCGCTTTGAAGATAATAGTGTCGCCATCGAAATCGTGTAAGCAACAATCAAAAATGAACAATAATAATTAAATTGTATCAATTTACTTATTAATTTTAATTAAATTCCTTAAAATATATTTAACATGTTCAACCTGACGTGGATCACCGGTGATCCACAAGCTGTGCTTTTATCTGGCGTCATGAGCCACCAATGATTCACACATAATTTTTATCATCAGACGGTGTAATCTATTGGTGGTTCACATATGTTTCCAATTATATTTATAAAAGCATAATTTAAGGAAAACTGCGTCTAAATGTAAAGTTATAGGAGGGTAAATAATAATATCTAATGTGTGTACATTAAACTAGCAGTTAATATACATATTCACTTCTTATGATAAACCAAAAGGCAAATCACTGTTAACGAAAATACACAAACAAGTGCCGCCAGATTAAAAAAACAACTTTTAATCATGCGTTCACCCATTTATTCAGAATATGAAAAAGGGTGACGGGTTGAACGTGTCCATATATGTATATATATATATATATATATATATATATATATATATATATACAATATAACCTTTTTGTTTCGATTATAACCTGATGGTTCAAATTTCTACTATGCCATATTCATATATTTAAATATCCACTAATATAGTATTTAGTACAATAAAAGTTCTGTCACTGTGGCTCAATTCACTTTTACAAATGAATGTTCTTTTCAGCCAAAAATAATTTATTTGTGAAAATGAATTGCATTTAGAAATTCACAAGACTTGAGATTAAGACTATTGAAACAAACATAATCCTCATAGAAGGAATAAATGTATAAGAAAGACCTGTTTATATCAGAACAAGTGAAAAATTCAATTATCTTTTTCATAACAAACTGAACTAACACTATTTTTATTGTAAATATTATTCTTTAAACAAAAAAAGCACGAAAATATTGTTTTCCTCTGAAAATATTGTAATATAATAAAAATTTATGAAAAAAATACATTTATTCAATTTAATTTCAGTTAAATATGGAAGTGATGAGTTAATTTTCACAACCAATTATAAGAAAAATGTATCCCTTTGAGGTTTACATATTAAACATTCTCGTCTATTCCATAAGAACTAGTATAATTACCAGAATCTAGTTCAAAATGCATTTTATTCTACGTGTCTTCAGATATAATCAAATAAATATTTATATAAACAAATATATCTTTAAAATATCTAAAACCACAATATTTTGCAGAACTAGAATCTGAAAATTGAAAACGAACACATCATCTTATTGGTACGATAACTATTGACATAAAAGCTCAACAGATTTTAAATAATTGGAATATAAGGCTTGGATTATCAGTAAATCTAATAAAAAAATTAAGGGTAAATTAAGTGTTAAATAGAAAATTATTTTAGTTATTATTTTTTATTTCTCAATTTCCAGATACTATATCAATGTTTTACAACAAAATGTGACTTAAGCACCTTAATATATAATTATTTAAATATTCCAAGATCAATTAAAGAGTGTTTAACTTTTAGTTTTACTTAAAAAAATATAAAATAAGCTCTGGTAAGAAAAAAGCATACAAAAAAATCAGTAGACTACTGCTGTGAATAACACAGTTTTAAACCATATTAAAAATGATAAATGAACTAATGAAATAATTCGGATTATTTTTACAGACAATACCTACACCGGATTCAACAACTTCCAGTCCGATGGGCAACGTTGGTACAGGTAACGTTGGCGCAATGGTGACGGGTGGCAGTTCGACTCTCGGCCGTGTTCGAAACAGGCCACGTCCTCAACCGTACACGACGCACATGGGTACCATGAGACGTGATCACATTATTACGGACTCGATCCCCGGACCGGAGAGTTGTGTTTAATATAATAGTTAATTGTGACAGACGACGTAACCTAATGATACTATGACAAATATTAATAAATATTTACTACTACGACCAAAGTTATTTAACTCCTGTAGGCCTAATTGACGAAACTGATTCGTTATGTGTGGAACGGTGTTACGTGATAATATAAAAAAATAACACAATGCAAAATGTTTATGTTTTTATTTTGAGGGTTCTCTTGTAAGTATATATATAAAATATATTATTGATATAAAATAATTAATTCTAGTTGTAAGATTCGTTTTAAGTCTATAGGCCATGTTTAAAATAAGCGGTGCTGATTTTTACTACGTTTAAGAAATAACACATATACGTATGTACATATATTCATATTATGTATACGTATACATATATATATATATATATATATATATATATATATATATATATATATATGTATATATATATGATTCCAAATATCAATAGATATTTATTTAAAAAGTTCTTTATCTATGTTTAAGATTAATACACATACAGATTTTATTTATAAATCAAGTATTTGCTATAAAATTCTATGTATTTTCATGAAAGAATTTATATTTATATTTAATTTCATAAATATTTATAAATTATAGTTTAATACCTTAAAATAAATTAATAAAATTAAACAATGATAAATTATCTTTTATACTGATTCTAAACTTTCATTCTTTGAAATAAATTAATTAAACAATTAAAACATATTATATGTTCATTAAGTATTTGATACATTGAATTTAAAATAAAAAAATCACATTTAAGTTTTCTCACTGTCATTTAAATGATTAGGAAGATATTCAAGTCATGAATTAAAGAAATTAGTACATAACTGAATCACAAAGTCACATACAAGTTATTATCTCTTATAAAGAAAATCTCGCAAACCTGTGTGAAATAATTTGTATCTAACAATAATCGTCTTCTAAGTACGAATAAATTGGTAAAATTAAACACTTCGACAAGACATTTTGTAGTTTCTAAAACAGTAATTCGAATGTAATATAAAATTCAAAAATTAAAATTTTATAAAATAATTAAATTTAGAAACGAGTTAATTTTAAAAATAAGTTTGGCTTTCATACAGTAATGAAAAATTTAGAACCTTATTTCTGGATTTTATTTTAAATATTAAAGATAAATAATAATTTACTTTAATTAATAATCTTTTCATTAGTATTGAGTCAAATGATTACAAAGTTGAATTTTAAATTAACTAAAATTTTAAAATAAAATAATTTAATTCAAACTATAAAAAAATATTTTTTCACTTAAAGTTAAAACTTTGTTCATACCAATGTACTTGTTTGAAGGACATCTTTAGGTATTCAACTTTAAATCATTCACTTTATATTTCATTGATTGATTCTAGTACTTGTAATATCTTCTGATAGTTTAATATTAAAGTATCATAGTTAATACTAGACTATCAAGCTTTTAAAAAAGAACAATATTAGACAAAATCGATCTTAGGAAATATCATGAGAGTAATCGAAGAATAAACACTAAAAGAAAATAATAACTTTTTACTTTACTCCAAATTTATTTAATTTCTTAGTACAAATAAATTAATAAAATAGTGTTATTTCAAAACTAAACATTTTTAAATCATATATAAAACTAAATTAGTACTCCACATACTTATTTAATCTGCAAAAGTTTTTAGATATTCCTTATACAATCCGTATAAGAATCAGAATCCTTATATGGGCACCTTATTTATACCTTATATTAATCTTATAAGGCATATAAGTATCATATAAATCACTGTATATGCCTTATAAGATTAATACAAGGTATATACAAGGTCCCCATATAAAGATTCTAATCATTATATGAATTGTATAAGGAATATATGAAACCTTATACGGAAAAAATAAGGTTGAAACTTTTAAGGTTGTTTAAACTTTTCATAAATGAAACAAAGTTTAATCCTACGTTTGAAAAACCAGCCATATTTTTATTATTAGATACTCATTTTCATTTTTTATTATAAAAATTAAAAAAAATATGTTAAGATAAACAGATATTTTTAATTGTATAGTGTTTATGTATAATTCTTAGTGTTTTACTTTCTTTGAAGACATAATATTTAAATTCTAGAAAAGAGAGAAACGCTTTTTTTTAAAATACGCAATGATTTATTTGAGAGTTGATATGATTATAAATGGATTTTTTACAAAAAAAAAGCTATTGATTCTCTAAATAGTTTTCATAATCAACATTTATATATATATATATATATATGTATATATATACATATATATATATATATATATATATATATATGTATAAAATAAAAAAATATTTACATACGTATATGTAAAAGCATGTGTATAATAATGAAACTATAAATATTGATGTAAATACAGATAGATTTTATGAAAACATCGAATATGGAAGTTCCGTACGTAGACGAAAAAACAAACAGTAGTGAATAATTTTTTGCTCCATTTATATTGACATAGTCATAATTTTATTGCGACAATAAAATTTCGTTTCACTAAAAAAAAATATAAAGTTTCTCGACATATTTTCGTTATATGTGTAAATATATATTCTGATACCAGGAAAAAAAACGAAACTTTTCAAAAAAAAATAATGAAAACATACTTTTAACTAATAAACCCCTTTTAATGAGACATTAATGATTTTTGACTTGTAAATACTAGGATTTGGTCGGATGTTGTTCGACGATGTTTTTAATTGAAAATGAAACGAATCTTAGATAAGTGATTTATTTATGTGTTTTCTTTTATACTTTATTGAAATAGAACGATAGTTGATATTTTAGTTTTGGAAAAATGATTCATATATAATTGTATTTTATATTGTATTATTTACATGTTTTTTTACTAATTAAGTAGGTTATATATTTGTATAAATATACATTTTCTGATGGTTAGAAAATATTTTTTTCAGGAACATGAACTTTGTGTATATATATATATATATATATATGTATATATATATATATATATATGTGAGAGGTATATAGGTAGACAAATAGATATATATATATATATATATATATATATATATATATATATTAATTAATTTATTAACAGCTCAGTTTATATTTTTTATTTACTAGCAATTAACAATTTCATTAAAACGATTATCCAATGTGTATTAATTTCGAAAATAATTTCCAACTGCCAGTTAACTGAAATTCCAACTACTAATTTGTAATTGTATTACATTTGTTCAATTTTAATTAATTTTAAAGTCGTTAATCTTTCAGTCAACCTAACAAAATATTTAAAAATATAGATCTATTAGTAAAGCAGCCGCTCTAATTTATTACAAATATTTTCAGGTATTAAACAGAAGTTTCTCGATTATTAATATATCACCCTAATTTACATGCATATATTTACACATTAATTAAAAGATTCTTAGTTTATCAAACATTTCCTATTTATAACTAATTAAAATGTTCATTCAGTTGAGTATATGAACAAATAACAGTTCAAGCTTGAATAGTTTCATCTGTCATACTAGAATTAAATGATTCATACCTCTATTTTATGTATCATAACGAATTGAGTCATTATATATATATATATATATATATATATATATATATATATGAGAGAAAAAGTATGATAACGGTAGAGGATAATATGTGTTATAAAAGTTGAAAACATTAATTTTAAAATTATAAATCAACAGATTTATTTTAATTTACTTTCAAATTATTTTTCTATTCATTACATACATATATACAAAGTAATTGTTTATTATAAAGACATTATTGGACTATACATTTATCTTTCTTTGATCAAATATTTCTATATACATATTTATATATATATATATATATATATATATGTATATATATATATATATATATATTTAACAGTTTCATTAATTCATTCTAAATACATATTTTTGATGTAGTAATCTTAAATTAATTTCAATATCTTTCCAAAAATAAATCAATTAGAATTGTTTCATACATCTAGACTATGGCTTAGTCTATTTTTATGATTGGGTTCTATTAGCATCTTCATTAAGTTAATTAGTAAATCTGATTTCAAAACTAAATATAATGTGATTCCAATCTCAAAATAAATTCAATTTAAAACCAGTTGTAATAAATAATGTAACCAGTTATTTTGTCTGTATATTTATATAAAGACGTTTATTACTCATATACATATATCAAAGACCATTTTGTCTATGAAATATTCCATTTTAGAATATTGTTTAATTTTATAGAGATGTCATTTATTATGTATATATATATATCGTCATTTATTATGTATTATATATATATATAGAGAGAGAGAGAGAGAGAGTCAGAGTAATATTTGAAATTTTATTTTACAGTAGTAAGAAAAATGTAGTTGAAAATGTGAAAGTATACATCGAAAATATCTGAAAAAATCAAGCTAAAAATAATATGAAATGGAATAGAAAAAGTGCGTTTAAAAGTAATATTTCATAATTTCATAGGTTACTTGATTTTTATTTTAGATATGCAGAAAATATTTTCTAACCTGTTTAAAGTTTAGTTAATTATTTTGAAAAAACTTACATAGGAAGACTGTTGTATATATACGACTTATCTTTAAGATACACTTATTGTTAATTTGATGTAATCGAAATAAATAAATATATAAATATATATATATATATAAATGAAAATAATATATATATAAAGTGTAAAATGTTAGATATATAATATATTTGAAAAAGGGAAAATTAATATAAAATAAAACAGTATTTACAAGTATCCAGCGAAATGTGAATGAATCAAATTCAATGATATTGTGTTTGAGAGAGGCTCTCTATTTTAGGTAAAATTCTAGAATTTATATATTTGAAATTAAATTTAATGTTAAGAGAGAGAAAGAGAGACGATTGAGATACTAGACAGGAAATGACGAGATACAAAGACGTTTTTTGTGTAACTCAGACGCAGTCATTGCTTCGCGTATTATTATTATGATTATTATTATTATTGATAAATGAAATAAAACGAAAATAAATTGTACCTACGAAATGAACTTATAATAAATGTTAGCTGGAAATAAATATTTATAAAAAAATCGTTCCGTCTATTTTATTACGAAATTTCATATCTGTTTATCTGATGTTTTTAAATGTTAATTTTATATTTTATTTACATACACATATACCTATTACATCCGTTTCGTTATCCTAAAGTCACTTTATAGTAAATTCTACGATAAAATCTTACTAATTAAGATTTTATCAATAATGGACCTATGAATGAATAGACAGAAACTATTCAATGGAAATAAATTCCCAAGTGATTGTGTAGGATAATTGACAAATATCACTATAATAAAAACACGAAATTATAACTTCAAAATCAATCACAAATATGCTTATATTAAAACTTATTCTTTATTTTTATTTTAATTACTAACACATTCAATTATTTTAAAGTTATTTTCCTTATTGTTTCGTTTTTAAATTCCTATAAATGTAATTCTGATGATTAATTTTGATGATTTAATTAATTCAAGTTTATTTTAATTCTTCATTCATCATATTGACTTGTTGACAAGCATTTTAGTATGTTTTAAACTCCTGAATCTATATATGCACATTAAGAGGTTGTTTAAGTGGTAATTAGTCTTATTGAGTTTAATATATATATATATATATATATAACTTCAGAGACACTCAAAAACCTCAGTACGCTACTAAAATATTTTATAAATTTGTATACAGATCCAGACATGAAAAATAATTTTAAATATTTTTGCAGTAAGTTAATATATAATTTTATTTCATAGTAAATAAAAATGGAATTATCATAAGTCAAATTTAGTTCAAAGATTTAATTGAATTTTAATTATTAAAAAAAACTATTAGTAGATACACAAGTTATTATATATTTTTTAATCAATTTCGATAAGAAATATTATTTTAATTAATTATTAAAATGATACGTTCGATTTAAATCTCAATATTTTATCCAATTCCAAATTAATTTCTCGTTTTTTTTTTGTATTTCATTTCATGTCAAGAAATCTATAAAAAAATTAAGATATGTTTATTTTTCCTTTATGTTTCATAGACGTACTATATAGAACATCGGTGGTAAAACTGCGGCTTCCAAAGCTACTTTGTTCGGCTCCCAAGACAATAATGGGTTTCATTACCATTTTTCCAAAATTTTTATATCAATAATCTATAGTAGTATAGTATGTACCAATATTAGAATATTTTATATATAAATGGGTAATTCGTATTACTTTTTCAATCATCCATATGCATTATGTGTTCAAAATACTGTTTAATGTAGCTAACGGTTATGGATAATCCTTAAAAAAGTAATGAAACTAAACAGTTTTGTTAACTAAGACTTGTTGAATGCAATGAAAACAAATTCGGGACGGGTGAGGGCGAGACACTTGAACATTGAAAAACGCATGAAAAGAATTATATGTGACACATTATCGAAGAAGTTGCCCATTCCTTATATAGAAAATCATTAACAAACTATCCATGTTTGTATAATAATCGATTCTTTAATTTTTAAGTATTTTGTGTTTTCATGAATATTTTAACATCATTCATTCATTATTTATTAAAATCAAACTTTACACTTTCATAATAATTATTACAAAATTTATAATTTTATCAGGTTATTAAATATTTTTTAATGACAACCTTTTGAATGAATCATTAGTTTCTATATGTTTTATCTTGATATTATATAAAGAAATAACGACACGTTAAACTTATAGTAATAATTAATAAAATTAATTATTCCTCCAAATTTGTTATTACTTTATACTAGTTGTGTATTAAATATATGAATAAATAATTAAATGAACTGATGTAAATATAATTAAAAAAAAATTATTATAGATTTAAAGTGAACATTTAATTTTATTTAGAAAATGAAATAAAAATGCTCTATTTTGATGATAATCAGAACTATAGAAGATTGAATACTTTATGTTTTAAATATTGAAATATAACTTCAAAAATTGATCTAACAAATATACTAAATTTATTTATTGAAAAGTCCGTACCAACACTTCGAATCTTCTCAAATGATGAATATTTTAAATAAAATTCTTTCAATGTTTCATTCCGAACATCTGTACATCCACGATAACCGGATAAAACGTGAGTGTACAGAGAGAAAAATATCATTACGAGTGGCACGGACATCCGGACACGACTTTTTTTATTATTTTCGAAAAACGGTGTGTTACTCATCCGAAATAGGATTTCGACAGCACGCATACATATTCATTTCACGTTCGCACAATGCAATGTCGAAACATCAAAGTTGGATTAAATGAAAACGCGTTTTGTGAAAATTAATTAAATGTATATACGGCCATAGGTTTCATCTCGCTACAGACCACACGCGCATTTATTTCGATTTTAATTACGAATGTCCCTATGTCGAATAAAATATTATAGTTTTGTTATTAGTGTCAGATCTGCTCTCTCGTACCGATGCTTTTTTTTATCTAAATGATATTTTATTTTATGTATTATATTCCCGTTCGGTCGCGTATCGTAAATTTTTATATATAACGTGCTATCCATTAAAATAATAATTAATTAATGAGTCTATGTTCGGACAGCGCATATCAACGTACGTTGTTTTTAATTAATTATTGATATCAATCCATCTACGCTCATCTGAAATCTATTTTTCCGAGCATTATTATCTGGACATATTTTATTACATACCGCCCCATATATATATATATATATATATATATGTATATATATATATATATATATATATATATATATATATAAGTACGCTTTTATGAAATATAAATTAATGAATAATCATATATTTAAACACGCAATACAATATATTAAGCTTATCCATTTAATTTCTAATTATATACAATTCTTTATATAAATTTCATATTAAAGCAGTGTACAAACTATTAATTGAGAAAAAATCGTTTTTTAATTTGTTTTTATAAGTTTTGTATCATCTTGCTTTTTCAGGAGAAGTACATATATATTTATTCAAGGAAAATTTATGCAATGCAAAATCTATATTTAAAAAAATACTAATCTGCATTTAAACATGTTTTAACTGTTTCTTCCAATCATTGAGGAACGTCAATGATTAGAAAGATATATAATTAGGTACAAGAAAATATAGAAACGATATCAAATGATATTAACGCTCTTATGCTCATTGAAACATAGAAAACTGATCCTTGATACCCACTTAAACATTTCATTCGAAATGAGTATCTTGGATGTAATTTGTTAATTTCTAAATTTGTTTTTATCCCGTATTTTTCTATAAGATTTGTATACGAAAAATTATTAAATCGAGTCACTGATTCTTTTTAAATTGTACTTTTAATTTAATTACAGTTGAGATACAAACTTGGGAATTATTGATACATTCGGGAATGGTTCTATTTGAAAACGAAAAATATGCCATATGTTTAACAGTAGAATTTGGATATATATTGAAGTTTAATTAAACTAATATTTATTTAATACCAATTCGATCGTTTTTCACACTTCTAGGTCTCTCAGTCACAAGCAGCTTGAATAATTGTCCAAATATATCATTTACTACATATATATATATATATATATATATATATATATATATATATATATATCTTGCTTTTTGAATTTGAATCTATTTTGTTTCAGTTGAAATGTTATAAGAATCTAGCTATTTGAATATTTAAGAATATCTTTTTAACGAATGGTCTATATATATATATATATATATATATATATATAAATTAAAGTTTGGAACGATTAAAAAGGTAAGTCATAATATGAAATTGTTATATTGATATATTAAAAAAAAACACGAGGTTAATAAATATATATATATATATATATATATATATAATGATTTAACTTAGGCTTCTACATGAAAGTACTAAAAAACGAAAAAAATTAAAAAAAAACATGTTATCTCCAATTTAGTACTTCTGATCAATTTTATTTTAGAATTGAATTAAACTAAAATACTAATAACAAAGAACATTACTTCTTAACCCCTGCGCGTCCCTTTTAATACTTCCATGTGGAAGCCTAAATTGAATCACTTATATATATATATATATATATATATATATATATATATATATATATATATAAAGTAATGCTGATTTTATATGTATTTTCTTTCAATTAAAGTGATGTTGTCTGTTTGAGTAAAGTTTAGAATAAGAAAAGTTAACTAAATATTTTTGATTCATTCTTCTTTTTAATTAAATAAAAACTTTCTTGGATACATGAATTAAAACACAAGTTAATACTTTGGATTCAATTCACGTTATGTATTTATTTAATAAATCATCATATTTTAGAGTCAACAAAGCAATCTTAACAGAGATAATTAAAAAAGTGATATCTTAATTAAAAGAAATGGATTAAGGCATGTATCATTGAAATGAAAAATCTAAGAGCATATATCTATATACAATTTATTGTTCCTTTACTGTTTCTCTATCTGTTTAAAAATCGATGGGATATTAGGGTATATATATATATATATATATATATATATATATATATATATATATATATATATGTATGTATGTGTGTGTGTATTCAATGCTGTACTAATCTTTCCAAGTTCTTAAACAATAAGGTATTACCTCTACGAAAAAATTAAAAATATATACATTCTCAAACTAATTATACTGGCAGATTTTTTATACTATAAATAGTAACGATGCAATTAAATATTTTTTTGAAAATATTTAATTGAGAAAATAATAAAATCTAACGATATTTTCTAAATGACATCCTACATAGTTAGCGTTTATGATATTCGGTCATTTTTGACCCCTACTGCGGTATTTATATATATATATATATATATATATATATATATAAATAAATTCTTTGAATAAAAATATGAAAAAATCTAATTATTGATTTTTTAAAAACATGTATGTAAATATAAAGCTTCCTTTAAACGTTGGATGATTCACAAAACTAGTACTGTAGTGTCATCAAACGGCCAAATGCGAAACCGGGAACAAACAGGAGCTTTCCATTGGTGAAGTATACTGTAAATACCACAATGCGAATAAAATATCCCTCTTACAGAACTTTACTGAACTGAACGCTTTTTATATTCTCCGCTTGAGTATATACATTGTTAAAATAAAATTACAAAATATAATGAAATCACTTTAACTCTTAGAATGTTCAAAATCTTCAATATTATTAACAATGATTTCATCCTTGTATATTTAATTGCATTCTATAACTAACTATAATTACATTTATAATTTTTTTTCAAAATAAATAAATTAATTATAAAATCACCCTTAACCGTTATATTTATAAACAACGTTGAATATTATTAAAATAGATAATAAGTATAAATCTCTTTCTCTCTCTCTCTCTCTATATATATATTGCTTTGTCCAATGTTCATTTTTCAAAGAAAGAAATCATTTAGCGTTATATATATATATATATATATATATATATATATATATATATATATTATAAAGGTATATGCAAACCATTTCACATAATAAGTATGTAAATTCAAATGAATTGCATTTATAATTTTATTAAAATTCCAGACACTCGTTACAAGACAAAAGATACCATTAAATTCCGTACAGAAAAACATTTTTTCCGTCGAAAAGTAATTTGTCTCGTACACCAAAAAATGAATTTAATAATTTTTGAATAAATTAAAATTAAAGAAAAACTTTCATCGTCACCGGGTCGCTTCCTCATGTCGAATCGCGAATTATTATCCCGGAATAAAACGTAAGCCATTTACAGAATTACGTTTTGCAGATTCCAAGAATAATTTTAATTTGCTTTAATTTAACTCTCTTACTTTTTCAACAATTTTCGTCGCAGAGTTGAAATTTTCCATTTCATTCAAGAGTCAACGACATGTATGATATACTTTACATAGAATGTCATTCAAAGAATGATAATTGATTTATAATTATTTTAATGTATATTGAAAAAAATGGCAAGTAATTATTAACGACAAAGAAACATCTTTCCAATTGGATGATTAACAATTTTATTATAGAATTTAATTCTCTTCGTTTCATATTTAATAGTTTTGTTATCTTTTCTACTTCTCTTACAATTGAAAAATATTATATCATAAATTATAATTACATATATATATATATATATATATATATATATATATATTTATTTGAATAAATTAAATTAAAGAAACACTTTGATCGTCGCCGAGTTTCCCCCTTTTGTTGAACAGCAAATTATTATCCCGGAATAATATCTTTTCTACTTTTCTTAGAAATGAAAAATATTTCATCATAAATTATAATTTTATATACATATATATATATATATATATATATATATATATATAAATATATATATATATATATATATATATATATATATTTATATATATATATATATATATATATGTATGTATATACAAAATATATAAGGAGGTTTTAACAATTAAGCAGTTGATAGACTTCTGTTCTAACCAAAAATGTATTCCCTTTCTTTTGATATATTAATTATTACCTTTTTTCAATATAAACTATTTCCACTAAAGTAGCTATGCCTTGATTGGAAGTAAAAAAATAAAAAGAGTAAAAAAGTACATAGTCTTCATATACATCTATTTATTGGTATGACATTTTTCATGGCTACGATTTTATACTACTATGACTAAAAGATAATGTTTCTATGAAAAAAACAGCTATAATATTTGATTAGGTTATTGAAAGTTCTATTCCTACATTTGAATCCGAATTAGGCCTGTATTTGTATGTTCATTTTGGATAAAAAATGAAACAGTGTCGATCATTTAAATATGTTTTATAAAATGAAATAAAATATTTCATTAATTTTTGTGGGATTTCTGTTAACAGATTAAAAACTTTACGAGAAATATGTAAATTAGATTACTTAAAATAAAGCTTTAATGATACGAAAAAACTTATCAGTTAAATATATTTCACTAAATAGAATAAAATATTTCTATAATATTACAAGATATCTATAATCACGTTTTAGGTCTGATTGAAAATCTGTAAATTAATTTAGATGAAATAATATTTCAAAGAAGTACCAAATGATTTTTTAATTAGATTATTTTTCTCTTTTAAAGTTAAATTTTTGGTATCATTCTTAATAAAATCTTTTAAGATAGTAAGAGGATACTTTCATGAGAACTCTGTAGCTCCTCTGAATGAACTGCTAGAAATGGTTCTATTTGAAATTTCACAAAAATACTTCATATTTAAGCCATAAAAACGACCTATTAGAACATCAGAACATTTTAACGATACAATTTATGAGACTCTGCGCTCATCAATTTTCCTGATAGAGGGAGGGAAATAGTCTTCTAAAACGTTAAAGACGACAATATCTGTGTTAAGTAGATCTTTAATATAATTGTTATTAAAATTAATGGAATAAAACTAATTTCTTGTACTTATTTAAAGATGGAAAATATTTAATAAAAAATTATCTTGATTTATCTTTTGGTTACTTTTTTTAGAACCATACTAAATACATATACATTAAATATTTGTCTTCCAAAACTGTGTGTATTTGAAGTTTAATACTGTTATCAAACATTATTATCTCAAGACCATTGATATCGGTTTAAGTATTATATATATATATATATATATATATATATATATATATATATATATATATATAAATTATATATGTACGTATGTATGAATATATATATATATATATATATATATATATATATATATATATATAACCTATAATTATCAAACTTTCAGATGTATGCCTCTCTTACTATCAAGCAAGTGTCTTGATACCTTATAATTCAAACTCATTCACACTAACAAGACGCAAATGATATAAATTTGGACAATTCTGAGCAAGTTTGTGTTTCAAGCTCTTTGGGATGTATAATCATCAAGAAATAGAAGGAAAAAAATTTAATAAATAAACAATTCTGATATTAAATTAAATAATGGTTATTTAAGTTTAATATATTTCAATGTAAATATATAATATATATAAAAAAAAAAAAATTTTTAAAAAAAATTATCTAATTTAATGACTTTTAAATAATGTTTCCAAATTCTCTGTTTAAATGAATTATGATATTATAAGAAATTCTATAACACACTGAAAAGTATTTCAGTATTTTTGTATAAAATAATTTATTAGATTAATATTATTACTTGCCAGAGTTAAATTATTAAATAAATAGAACTTAATGATACATTTACGTTTAACTTAACGATTTGAATTGAATGTGTTAGTTTACAAGATTATTTTTCTATATTTCTATGACATACTCTCAAAAAATACAATATGCAAGTCACAAAGTGGTACTTGACAAACTCTTTGTTACTAATAAGATGTTTCATGTACATAAAAAGTGTATTTTGTTTCTCATCTAGTAAATTGTTACTTTTGAACAAAGATTAGTTAAAAATTTATTTTATATATATATATATATTAATTGTATAAACTATAAATCACAATTTGTATAGAAATTTATTTATTTATGAATGGCAGCCATTATTCAGTTTGGATAGAGTTCAGAATTTAGTATAAATATTCAGTCTTATACTTAAGGTAAAGATTATATTCATGTATTACGTAACTGGATTAAATAATAACGTGGTAAAGTTAGCTTTATCATTGACTGTTGAATTGGTTATCTTCTTATATATATATATATATATATATATATATATATATATATATATATATATATATGTATATTGTTTTGGTATATTCATGTGTGTGTATGTACGTAAGGTAATTTGAACGATGACGTTATGCGACTTAGTCATTCAATGATGGCTGATGATAATGATTCGTCGTCGCAAGTTATATACACTGCTTTTCGGATATCAAGTGTTTGAAATGCAAATTGAATACAAGGAACGCTGAAATTGACTTCAGCCTGGTACGTACAGGTTCACAGTTCGTATCCCGCGCTCAGACGATCTCGTTTATACACACGTACACCTTTATACGTTCCAAGAGATCAAAGATGAGTAGCATCTCTTTAGACAGACGCTTATACGTAACTGATGGCGCCGTGAATTACACTTGTTTCTAGTGATTTAATTTCCGGTCTGTGTAATGTCAAAATGTAATCCTTGGTACAATGTGTCTATTATATATATATATATATATATATATATATATATATATATATATATATATATATATATATATATATATATATATATATATATATATACATACATATGTTGTCCATGTATCTATTTTTATATTTAATCCTGTTATCAATGTTTATAAAAAAATTGGTAAGAAGAGTATGTACATTTTTGATATTAAATTTATATCTCGTAAGATATAATATAGTATGCCTTAAAAGTTATACTAGTTCTGTCCTGATAAGTTGTAAAATATTCTTATTTTTCTCAAAAGTTTATATAAAATAAATTGTAATATTATTTTTTTCGATTGTGTTACTATTAAGCTCATCTGTGTTATTAAATCTTTCCTTAATAAAATTGTTCTCTTTATTGACATTGCCTTTAAATAATAGAAAATGAAAACTATAAATATTTTTGCAATAAATTAATATTTAAGAATTAAAATCAGTCCTCATTTTTTTATCTTCAGCAAGATTTTAAAACAGAGAACCTTTAAGTTTTTTTTTGTATCTTAACACATTGAGAATATTGTTACTCGATAGAACAAATTATTCAGTATTTATGATATGAATTTTTTTATGGATTATGAAGGAGTAAAAAATGGATCTCTGAAAGTGACAAATGATACAAGTTTAATTCCAAAAACAATACTTACTACTTAATTAATCATGTGATGATTATTAAAATAACTCTTATTTTTTAATAAATGAAATCTTAAAACTGAATAGTGGAATAAGAACTATAATACTACGGAACACTATAATTGAAACAGAATAATATTAGTCATTAATTTGTTTTTAAAACAAATTTATTATCTCATTGCAATTTTTTCTATAATATTTTAAAAAACTTTAGAATCTACTTCTTCAATATCTATCTATCTATCTATCTATCTATCTATCTATCTATATATATATATATATATATATATATATATATATATATATATATATATGTACATTTATATATATATATATATATATATATATCTATATATACAGAGAGAGAGGAGAAAACAACAGCTAAATAGCCAGAGATATAAATTCACACACTTAAATACTTACATATATATGTATATATATATATAAGCTGTACATGTATGTGTATGTATATATATATATATATATAAGTATTTTATTGTCTGTAAATTTATATCACTGTCTATTTGGCTCTTGTATTTTTTTCTTTTAAACATAATTTAATTAAATGATATACGGACGACGTAAGGCGTAACCGACCTGTATGCATTTAAATTTCTCAAATTGTTGTGTTTATAAACCATTTGCCGAGCCAGTGAGCTGATAACTAAATTATTTCGACCGAAATTGTACATTTGTCACTGTAGCGAGTTGATACAAGAGATAGAGCGCCACTAGTCGTACAGAAAAGCAAGAAGTTGTGCGTTGAACGAGTCGACCCTGCACAACAGCCATCCAGCTTTGACACAATTAACTATGTGTTAGCTAGAGCTCTTCCAGCTAGCTGACTGGCTAGATAGATAGATGTAGCCAGCTAGACATATACGCGGGATAACAATTAGACTGTAGCAGGCAGAAGAGTGGGTAATTTTCTTTCACGACATTGATTACTAGGGAAATTGTTTCTGTTCGCCGTATTACGTTTTGTCCCGAGTTTCGTGAACTGTATTCATTAAAGTGAAAACGAAAGAGGTTCGTTGATAACAGTTTAGAGAAATGAAATTATGGTAGACGACTTCAACGTGAGATTCGCACTACTCGAGTGACGGTGCGATGCCTGTGCGTAGCCTACAATCCGATCATTGGAATGTCGTTAAATTTTTATTGTCTCTGTTCTGCATCACGGCGTGAACCGGTATATTTTTTCGTCTCTTTTTCTTGTTACGTTATCGGTTTGAAGTACACACTTCACGAAATCTTTTTGAAATTCGTTCGCCGATTGTTATTTTATTTCAAAATTATTTTCAATAAGATGTCTAAAGGAATAAAAAGTAATACCATTTATATTACATTTTAAAGCCTCATTAAGTACACGAAATATATTATATAATTATATCATTAATTTCTTAATATTATTAACAAAAATCATATCCAGATAAAAATGATGTATATTTAAAAAAAAGTTTTTGTTTTACTTTTTAATTTTCTAATTCGAAGCACAATTATGTCGAGAAAAAAATATTTAGTAAGCTAAAGAATCGAAATTCTACGAGTTATGTGTCCGAAATAAGTCAAATGAAAAAGAAGCTCGCCTCATTAATTTAATTAATGTTATATTATAAAAAATCGTTCAGATTCTGAAAGCCTTACCAAACGTAGGATTATTAGGATTATGTACCAGGATTATTTACGTATATTATTTACCAGGCATCACTTATATAATATCTGTTCTGATATATTCCAAACTAGTTAGAGATTTCGTTTATTTTTATGTAATTAAATAATTGAGTTGTTATTTAAATAACATCCATCTGTAATAATGCACTTAATACAACTTTTTAAAGAATTGCTAAAAGTTCTTCAGTAAAAGCTCTGTAAATTAAAACTGATGTAAAAACTAACAAAGTACATATAAATAAACACTAATTAAGTATTTTATGTATTTTAGTATTTATGTATTATTATATTATGTATTTTTGTATTTTGTAATTTGTATTTAACTATTTTAAACTCAATAGATTTGTCTAAATACTTGAAATTCCAAATTATATACTAATTTTTTTATATTTAGTATGAAAAATTATGATTTTATCTTCAATTTCTATAACAAAATTATAAATGTTCGTTTTAAATCTTCTCTTATCATTTGTTCAATTTGGTTCGTTTTTTTATATTTAATTCTTAAATTTCACTCTATATATATGAAACATACTGTTTTTGGGGTTATTTTGACACCAACATGTAGTTTAAAGTTTAACACAATTATTAATTATCTATGTAAAAATAGGTAATTTGATTTAACCAATTTATTAATTAAATAATATTATTTTATTGCAATTGAAAGATCAAAAAATCAGTTAAATATTTATGTCTTAAAACTTGATTGAATGGTAAGTCAATGAAGTTGTAAAAATTTGTCAGAATATGAAGTTTTAAAGAGTTACTATAGGATAACATAACTGTACTCTATTAATTTAAATAGTTGAGAGAAATAGCATTTCTGCAATAAAACTTTGATTTTTGTTTTACAAAGAACACATTTGTTTTTATATTATAAAATAAATCTTGCATTTACCTAATTTTTATTTAGTTATATGAGTGAGAGGACGTCTAGTCAAATATAATTATTACCCTTACTTCCAAATAGTTTATTTCTGAATAATTTATTTTTTTTAATTGTATAATTTTAAAATCGATAAAAAACACTGTATGATGTTGAAATTACAGTCACTTCGATGAATATTTTAACTACAATTAAAGTTAGAAAATCATCTATTCAATTGTTAAATATCTCGCAGATAAAATAAATCATTTTAATTATAGATTTATAGTGGATATTCTCGATTTTGTACGACAAAAAAATAGTTGGAGCTAATAATTAAATTTACTGAAATCTGTCGTTCACGGAAAAAACACACAAACGGTTCGAGAGTGAGACAGAATCAAATATGACATGGTACCGCAAAAAGGTTTAACGCGCCCCAATAATTATCCATCGCGTTGCGAGGCAAGACACATCGCCTCTTTATACAACGATCGAATGGCAACCAAACGAAATAGGCATTATAAAAGCGGCACGTTACATAACTCTTCGGATTAAATTTCCTGCGCAAACTTTATTAAAAACAAACAGTCGCCCGTACCCACCCCCTCGACGCCCCGTCCACAACGACGAACACTGTTTTATCCGTAAACATCCGAGCGATTACGCTACACAACCGGCTGATATGAGTACGTCGTTCAGAGACGGCTAAGGGCTGAGGGCTGTTGCGATACTCCGTTTCATGTCTCATTCTGTGACCTCATTTTCATACCATTTCACACCATCGTGCCATTTCGTTCGACCTCACCTCCAATGTAGCGCCGTCGTGTTGCCTTCCACACGCTTTAGTCGCATCTCCGCTTCAACACCTTTCATAGCCTATTTGGGGGCCCCTTTATATTAGCATCTCATCAACAGTACTTATTGTTGTGAACTCTTCAATATTTACACAGGTATACACTTTTACACACACGCATCATATATAAATATATATATATATATATATATATATACATATATATATATATATATATATATATATATCCCTGTGTGTATTACTCTATTACTTTATAATCTTCATTGTTTTCAGTTTAGAGATAAAAGGGTTGAACATTGAGACGTTGTTTTGAGTTGTGATTCAGTCTTATTCATTAATTTTCTAGTGTATTCATTAAAATGTAAAAGATGAATGTGTAAGCAAAATGGGTGCACTTTGATGTCAGTTTTCAGTAGTATCTACATCTTTATATATTTTTTTATGTGCTTTTTAGTATTTTTATGTTTTTCATCATTACTACACATATTATCTGAGATATAAAATAAATAGTTAAGTGTGAAGTTCGAATGGACTAAATATAATCACATTTATTTCCGGTCTTAATGAAGGAATACGGACTATTTGTGTTTATTAGAAAATAATTTAATATCTTTTAAGAACATTATAAACTTTACAAAGTTGTAAAACATATTTGAATTCATAATTATATTTAATCAGCTAGTTTATCTTCCAATTACTATTCTGTGAAAATGAGATAATATATATATATATATATATATATATATATATATATATATCTTTGGTAAACTCATGAGTCATCAGTTATTTTCTATGAGATATTTTTATGCCAGTTCTACTTCTACCTTAACAATGAACATATTTTCTTATTGCTTTTCGAGTAGCAGATTGGGAAGTTATTCTTCTGTCAACAACAATATAATTTTATTACCCCACAACAAAATGACAGAATTTGTACCTTCTGATGAACACATACGTCACTGTATGCTAAATCATTTTCTTTCAAGATTTAATGCCATGACAACAAAAAAATTCAGATATTTATAAGGACTTGTTGAAGGTTAACAAGTGTTAATGTTGGGTTAGAAAATTAACGGGACGAAAATTTTATTTGTCTGATAATTTTCGAAGGGGACGACCCGTCGAGTTCGAAAATTGCACATTAAAATCGTCAGTGGAATTAAACTCAAAATTAAGCACACAGAGATTATCATGCAGATTCGTATCCATATGGCAAATTGTACAAGGACATAGTTATGAAATTAGCAAGGTAAATAAACAGTGAATATGATTTCCAGATTAGAGACGAACAGTTTGCGGTTTATTGCTAACAAACGCTTCTTTTTTGATCAGAATTGTTACTGGAAATAATAAATGTATCCTTCGTTCAAACATTAAAGGCTCTAAACAATAGCTTTCTGCGAAAAAAAGACTGAAAAGAACTCTCAAGTCAAGCATGTTTTCCCAAAAGATTCTATTATGTATTTGATGCGATTGCACTGGCATAATTCAATATGAGTTGTTAACGCCTTCAGAAATAATTACTGCTGAATCATACTGACAACAATTACAACGTCTGGTGAGGGATTGTTGAATAATAGACCCATTTTAGTCAACAGAAAAGGCCTCATTTCTCAATACGATAATACTGGACCACATTCGATCATATAAGAAAAAATATGCACCTCGAATGAGAAATCTTATTACACCCATCATACTCTCCAGATATTTCTTCATCTGATTATTATTTATCCCGATCATTAGAGCACTTCTGGATAAATAAAAAGTTTAATTCTCTAGTTGATATCACCTAGAATCTTATTTAACATCATGATATTCAGATTTCTTCAAAAAAGAGATTGAAAATTTATAGAAAAGTTGGTAAACTTTTCTTAGCGATTATACAATTAGTTAAAACGTATATTTTAAACCATAAATTTATCTTTTTATATAAATAATTTTGACCACTAATGGGTACTTTTTATAAATAAAAGTACATGTACTATATATATATATATATATATATATATATATATATATATATATATATATATATATAAAGTACATACGGTACAAATAGTAGTTTATACATAAATGTACATACAAAAACCAACAAAACTGTTTCAAAACAGAAATACATAATAATTTTATTTTGTATGTATAGAAAACGTTAAACTTTCTGCAGGAAAAATAAATAAATAAATATATATATATATATATATATATATATAAATACACACACACATATGTGTGTATGATATAAACGTGCGCCGTTTCAGTTTATGTACACAGCCGAACCAGCCGACTCGTATTGGTAGTTTTTAATTCAATTTGGTAGCGTAGTGTCAGAGTCTATGCTACAGATTGAGTTAAAAACTTTTGTTCCATTGTAGAAACCGAGAAATGAGCTAGCGCCAGCCAACTTTAAATCAACTGCTACACAGTAATTTCGGTGACACAGCAGTAATTGTGCAACGGATTACACTTTTACCATATGCGCAAAGTTCTCGTTTGTATTTGTTGTAAATAATTCGTTGCTCTCTCTGTATGTTAGATAGTGTTTAAATAATGATACCGACGGATTCACGGAACGCTAGTCTCGTGGTAGTATTATTCAACGCAGTTCACTCGAATTAATGCGTTAGTTATTTCTGTAATGATTTGATTGTTCTTTGAATAAGTTATGGAAAAAGATTTCAGTTATTTAGATATTTTTACATATTTTTTTTTTGAAACCGTATGAAGATTTTTGTAAAATTTCAAGTATATATAGCGACGTATTGAATTCATTAAAAAAATAAATTCATAATATATAATTAATGAATAACTCTCTACTAATTATATACTAATATTACATTCATTTATTAATATTTTATTTCTCATTCCTTAAAACTATATTTTGTATTCAAACCATAAACCATTTTCACTAACGCATTTCTGAAAATGTTTAAGAACAATTAATATAAATTTTGATTAATAATGTTTAATAATTAATGATTGATCATTTTTTAATCGTTGCTTATATACATTTCAAACGAGATATCACTTATAAAAAGATAAAGTAAAAAAAAATACATCTTAGCACATAAACAGCAATAAGAAATGATCAATAATCAATTATTAAACAATTTTAATCAGATTTTTTTTGGATCAAGAAAGAATTAATTTATGAAAAAATTCTATTGTGAAAAAAAACATTGACTGAATAATATTAAAATAATTTAACAATTTAAACTACTTTAGAAACTTACTTTCTGTATTTCTAATATACTGTTATTAAATTAATTATATAGTATGAGAAAATTATATTTAACTAAACTTGATTGTATATACTTATTTTAACAAATTTATTGTTATATTTCAGTGTTTTCATATGTATGATATATTATTAAATATTAATCAAACAGAGACTGAATATAGGATTATATTTCGTAAAATAATCTTTGCTTTAATTAATCCACTATTGACAACTTTTACACTATTAAAATACCATGAACATATATGTATGTCTATATATAAATATATATATATATATATATATATATATATATTAAAGTGTATTTCAAGTTTGAAAAATTAAATCATTTTTTTACTTATTTAAGAAATAAGTTGAAAAAACTTTTATAATTAAGAAAAAAGCAAAAATTAATAGAGAAAAATATTTATTTAAGTTTAAAGTATATAAAATTGTTTAATTTGTTCTACAAATAGAAAATTGTAGAGCACAACAAAGGCCATTAGAAAGTTATGATTATTTCGATGAACTTTTCATGTTATGTTCGAGCTCAAGAAAGAAATATAATTTAATAAAGTTAATTTATTGAAAGTTTGCATGAATGTTTTATATATATATATATATATATATATATTCATGAAAGCATATTTTATGAATACAGAATGTCTGTAAACTTTTTTAAAAAATATTATGTATTGTTTTATTTAAAAAATATTTTTTTAAGGATTTACATATGTTTAAAATAATTTAATTATAATTATTAATGTAAATAATTTATAATGTATTTAAGTTGAGTCTTAATATCATTTTTATTCTTTTATAATTTATACAATTAAAGAATATAAGAAAATATGTAAGAATCTCAAAAAAGATGTGTCAACGTTTACAGTAATTTCAAAAGATGTTCTCTATCATAGTATTTTTCCTTTTTTATGAATAACTTCAATTTCGATTATTTATAATAAAAGAATAACTATAATTGATTTATTATGATATTCAATTGTGGAAAAAAGCAATGTATTGAGAAAGAAAACTTATCATAGTTAAAAGTATAGCCAATCAATAACGAAAAAGATAGATTTTAACATTCATACAAGGATTGATTTAATTTCTGTAACATTTATATTATCAGATTTAATTACTGATTTAAAAACAAGCAATTATATGAAAAAAAATAATTGCTGTGTCACAGGAAGGACATTTGTTTTTACAAATGAATTTTTCATTCAGTCCATACCTTAAACATCTTTTTTTATCTAAAATGTTCAATAATTGATTATTGATCATTTTTAATTGTAGATTGTACATATTTTGATAGTGATTGTATTGATTTTCAGAGCAGTAAGTTAAAATGAATAATTAGATATTTTTTATCCTAAGTGTACTGAGGATGATGGCATGATAATTTAAATTCACATAAGTAACAATAAAAAATAGTTAATATTCAATTTGTGAACATTTTTAATAAGAAAATATTTAAACGGTTTGTGGAATTAGTAAAAAAATAATTTGTGAATTTAGCAACGGTGATAAAAACTGTAATATGAAAGATATTTGTTGTCGTATAAATGTATTTAGTGCAAAATCTGACTAGTTAAAATTAAATCAGGAAATAATTTATATATATTTAAGATTTCATGCATTTGAAGTAAAACACAAAATCTCGATTTATATTGAATTCATTTAAGACTTTCAGACCGTTTGTACTTATCCACTTTCCCAACCATCCATCGTCGGCGTGTTCCTTGAAATTTGTAAGATTTCGACGGTGTTCGCGTGTCGCGGGTTCGAAATCTTGCGACATGTGATTCGCGTAATGTTGATTTGTCACGATTTATGTAACATGGTTGCGTGCCCGCACGAATTTACGGGTGAGGAAAGTTTAAAGTCGTTCGAGTATAAAATCTTAGTACATTTCCGTAATGAGTCAATTAGTATCGAGTTTAATTTTAGAAGAGAAAAAATATATTATATTGTTTATATTTATCGTCACGTGAACAACATATAATTTATAATAAGTACGTGCATATCATGTGTTCGTATCGTTGAGTTTTTTGTTTTTGTGTCGGTGCATATATATAATAGCTTTTTTTCTGAAATTATAGACGAGACATAAATATAATAGCAGTCAATGGTTCTTAAACAGAACGTGTTTTTATACATTTCTATTCCGTTCATTTGAATTTTTTTATATATAAAAATGTAATATTTTTTTTATAGATAACTAGATTCGAATAATTAAAAACTTTATAATGAATTTATGAAGCAAATCAATATTTAGTTTAAAACTGATTATTAAAGTTAAACTATTATAGAATTAGAATTATAGCAACTATATGAATTTTAATAAATCGTATGATAAACATGAACCTTCCAGGAATTTTATCAGAATATCTCTTTAAATCTAAATACAACTTCTGGGAATCAATATTTCAGCTCGTTAATATGTTACGGTTGTTTCAAGACATGAACTATCTTTCTCGTAGTTCTCAAAGAAATAGTTATATAATATTCAGAGCGACAACCTTAAAATCACTTTCATTATTTTAAAAATTTCATGTATATTTACTAAAAGATTCATAGTTATTAATTTGTTAATTTAGAAACACGTCCATACAGAATAAAGCATCTAATTATTATTTAATTATTAAAATAATTTTTAATAGTTTTAATATTTAAATATATTTTATGCAATGTTTTAAGATTAATGATTTCGAATACAAATTCATTCCTTTTTAGAATATCAAATTAATTTTAATTCGTGTTTATAGAACGTTAATGAATACAACAATTTTTTAATCTATCACTTCAAATACAGCTTTGTACAAATTTCTAGTAAAAAGGAAACTGATAGTATTATATTGAGTATAATTCTGACACTATGTATAAATTTAAGTTCAATTATTAATATTTTTTGACCAAATGTTTCTGGTTTGTGTGCGAAAAAACAATTTGTGAAAATATTACTAATATTGTTACTTTGACTCCTATGGGGATACACTTCGTAAAGAGATTAATTAAGGCTTATAATTTCATTGTGAAATAAAATATATATTTTTATTTAATTAAATTATTATTTAAGTATTTTCATAACATACAGAATTCGTACTAGTCAATGAAAACGTGTGAAATTTTGTGAATACAAAGAAAATCTGCACGTGTGTAAAGGAGGGACAAGTTATTTATTGTCATTCTTAATGGGTTATACGCAATATATATATATATATATATATACACATACATACATATATATAGAGAGAGAGAGATAGAAGATAGAGTCGATGAATTTTTCTATTTTCCAGGTAAATACAGAAAAAATATATATGTATAAGCAGCAGATTAAAATTAAGGTACAAAGCTTTTGTAAATAAAAAAATATTTATAAATGTTTTAATTGGACATTTTCTCTTATTAATAATTCAGTTGAAAAAGCTGTAAGAATAAAAAGGAAATAAATCATAAATCAGTTCTGAAACTATTTCTGAATTCACTTTCACACATGAATTCTTCTCTCTCTCTCAAAGGACAAAAGAATTTTTCTGATCAAAAATGTTAATAAATGACCAAATGGAGAGAAAAAAGATTATTTTATATCTTGATGCATTCAAATGATTGCATCATTATCTAAATGTTATTAAGCACGGATTTAAAATGATTAATAAATGTTTATTAAACATTTGACCAGAAAAATTCTTTGTGGTTTATGAGATGGACACACAATTAATTTGTGAAATATTTTTTGTCATTTACTAGTCTTTCATTTTCCTTATATATTATTTCATAAGTAATTGAATTTAATAAATATTCATACCTTTCAATCGATTCATCTCCTCAATTAGTATATTTGAAACAAGAATTAATTATAAATTTAATAAAAAAAAGAAGAGATTGTGCCAAAATCAAAATTGAATCTATAAACATAAATTTACTTTAATTAATATAAATTTTGTATTTAGACAACAGAATTCTTTATTCACTAAACATATTCAATAATTCATTATTATTATTTATATATACTTATTAATAAATAATTATTTATAAAAATTAATGAATTTAGCTACAGTATCAAGATTGTATTGATATAACATATACGTATAAAATTCAAATAATATTTCAGTTCTTTTTCAAATTTCTGATAAATAAACATGGTTGGAAAGAACGTGTTTTCCTAACTATACAACAACACTTTATGTATGCCATTCACGATGCTATAATATAAAATTAAATTACAAAAAGAGAAGACTAATTAATGGCTGCATCCAGTTTGTAATTAATTTACAAACCTTTTTGCATGCGATATCTCATTATAAATACTCAAAGCAATATTTCATATGAACGCTCAGCCTTCATTTAATAAAACTAGTCTTTTTCTTGAAGCGAACGCGTAAGTAGAACTACTGCTTCCTCTTATTTAATTTTAAATAGTCGGATTCTATTTTATACCGTACATCACTTGCCTCACGTACATGCGGATCTAAAATTTATATTCCCACACATACACGCATGCATATATATATATATATATATATATATATATATATATATATATATATATATATATATATATATAATTTGCAGTCATGTTGAACTTTCGTGTTTTAAAACAATCTCATTCATAGCCGCCTTTTCATTATATTCCGCAACCAACTATATATATGGCGAAATTTTCTGAATATGAAATTAACAGAGTGCGCTATGATTATTTAAATATTCATTTCATTGTGTCTTGGATCTAACTTAATGTGTTTGGGCACGTTGATGTGCAGCGTTAGGAAAATCGTCGTATTACACAACGCTGTTGATTTACATTGCGTCTAGTCTGGAGGATTTCAAGATTTCACGGTGACATCTTCGATAAATATTCCATACATTTCAACATTTATCTAGCATTATATTCTCGTTTACAATTATTCTTCTATACGTTTTATTCATAAAAGTATTGTTTTATTTCAATTAGCTATGTATAGTAATAGTTGTTCGATAACTGAATGTTGATACATTTTGTTTATTATTAATATTGACCGCATTATTTAAGAATTCTCAAACATTTATTCATGAATGTTCGATAATAGATTATTGATTATTTTTAATTGTTTCTTATGCTAGTATTATGATTTTCTACATCTTCCACGGTGTCAAATTGAGGATGTGTTGTGCAAACTAGTAGATGTATGCGTGTGATTGAACGCAGCACCGAATTCTTTTCGGTATGTCACATCCAATATCATATATAGGACTGCGACAGCCGAAAGAGTTGCCGATGATTATTGAGTGTGAAGATTGAGAGAGCAGCAATCGTAGCTGGAGCGTCATGCTAATTAGACGTTGCTTAAATACTCTCATAAGTGTATTTTTTGATCATATAATAATCGGTCATTTTTTTGATCTTAACTTTTATTTGGATTTTTAAATATTTTTATTCAATCAGAATATTTTACCACTCTTATTAATAAAATAATAGATGACCGCCCCATATACTATCAGTTTGGTCGTCAGTCCTGATTGATCAGTTAAAAATAGTTTTAAATAATCAGACAATGTGTACATATATCATTAGATCTAACTGATATGTTGTATTTACTAAACAAATTTTTATCCGCTTGTTCCCGATGCGTGCCTCATAATTTCATATGAATATTTCTATATAGCTATTTTTTTATTATAAAGGATGTCGCAAACAGTATCGGATTAGTAAAATTGATTTACTATTATTTTGAATTCTACCATTTATGACAAAAATATTAATTTTTAAAAACTTGTGCCCCCCTAAATCAAAACCCACTTGCTACACCACTGAAAATATATTTTTTCTATTAATTATGCACTAGTAAGAAATTTACTTAATTACAAAAAATGATTATTCCTTGATCGAAGTTTTAAAATTTATTTGTACATTAATTGGTTTAAGTTTAATTTATTTCAAGTATAATTTAATATTTAGCTAACTTAAAAAATAGCTAATTAAAAATAATATGAAAAACTAAACTTTTTACAAGAAGAGACAACAAAAATTGAACGATTTAACTGACACTGTAACAGACAATCTGAAATTTTATGTCTATTCAGTTGGTCAGACAGATAAATCGATGGAATTTCTTGCAGTTCTTTAGTCGAACTGATCAGTTCAAAACGGAACGATACACATACCACACATCCTCAGTTTATCGTACCAAGCACAACTGATAAGTCAGAACTGATGCCCAAACAGATAGTCTATGGGGTCCTTAAGTCTCACAATACAGTTCTGACTCTATTGAAAAATTCAATTTTATAAATCAATTCATTCTTCATCTACCAAACGACTGATAAATATGTAATCATCATCTTCAGAGCACCATCGAAATGTGCATAAGCAACAAATGATCGACAATGATTTATTGAACATTTTGGCTATAAATCTTTTATATAGAAATAATAAGAATATTTTTAATAATCTAATTATTTATAAAAAAACAAAATCAGACAATCAAATAAAGTAATGAAAATATAGCATACAAATACTATAAAATTATAATAACTGAAATTTTTAAATTCATATTTACATCTGAATTCTTTTTTCACCTCACAAATCGCAAAGAAGTTTCTGGTCAAAATGTTCAATAAATCATTATGAAACATTTTTGATAATTATTGAGATGAAAAGAATTTATGTGTGAAAAAATATAGATCTGTAATTATTGATACTTTAGATACAAATAGAAAAAATATCACTTATTGTACTAATCGGAATCAATCTATAAAATTTACAATACCTTACACAAAAAATTATCATTATAGGGGTCATTTTTATCTATTCGGCATTGTTTCAAATAAATATTATATAAATATAGTATTTATTTCAAGTTATTAAATTTTGTTTAAGAAATCTTTTCTAAGATATTAGGATTCTATTTAGATTTAAATAATGGTTACAATAATAAGAATAAGTTTCAAACAATGTCTTTCTAGTTTCAATCAAAACTTAAAATTTGTTACTGTCAATAGATATGTATTGGTATCCTTATTATTGAAAACACTATCGTATTATTAAAACGTTTAATTTTAGTTTAATGTGCTCTTTTTCAAAGATTTTAATTACTAGTTAATGATAGCATAAAATAATTTTAAATCTCGTTTTCAAAAATATAATTTCTACAGATTTCTCATCGAAGAACTAGTAAAAATAATGACCATACCATTTTTTTTGCTGTTTAAATAATGTATCATTACAGAAAAATCATGCTGCACCTAAGTTATGCAGCTACAAAACCGATTGCTAAACGTGTAAACATTGTATTACATTCTTTATTTTTCATATATTAAAAACTGTTTTTCTTTTGTAATGTACATAAAACGTTAACTTATATGTTCTTTCCATTTGAATCACACGAATCAACTAATCTCCAAATACTTGTTTAATAACACCACAAAAATATCACATAAAACGTTCGTTTTACATGTGTTTGAAATGAACTGTCGAAATTTACAAGTAGTTAAAGATGGAATTGAATAAAATGAAGTTTTCGTGTCAATATAGTCAGACAGAGCGGCCGTCTTCTTCTAGTTCTGTGTTTTCAGTAAACACTCTCAAAACACCCATATTAATATAAACACAACCACATTCACCCATTATATATATATATATATATATATGTGTGTGTGTGTGTTTTGTGAATGTGCAGAGAGAAAAGTTCCAAACGAAATGCACACATACTTTTCGTTACAACGCGTTTTATTAGGCTTTCCTTGGTCGATGTAAGCACATCCATTCGTTTTTACAACTTACCTCTCCAAGCCGTCATCATTTTTATGACCTTTGTTTTAACATGCCGGTCGGTCGCGTTCCTACAGCGTTGGTGATACAGTCTTTCCTGTATTTCGTCATTCCTCCCCGCCACGTACATTTTATCGTATTTTATCTTTAGTTCACACGGATGATTAAGTCGTTATTGATATATTTAGTGTTCATAAAATCATAGTTGTCACGACGAACACGTGGCAAAAAAACTTTGGCGAGATCGTCGATTGAACTTCACAGAAACGTTTTATGGAACACATATGGTACTGAGGATGTGATCAGTTTATTTTTTTACGCAAGGTTTTATTATAAAAGTGCTTACCGAGGTGTTTAAAAATGGAAGAAATTGTAATTATTAATTTGAAATTTGGTAAAATTTTTAAAAAAGTTATTTATACTTTAACATTTAAACTACAATTTGTGTTCATTGCATTAAAAAATAGTGTTATGTTTTACTAGGAGTTTATTAAAAGAGTTGGTTTATATTTAATTAAGTATCTTATTTCTATAAAACGGTTTATAAGTTTAAAAATATATATTGTTCATAAAACAATAAAGTTTAATATTTATTAATTAAAGAAGAACGAGTACAACAGATCCTTTTATATGAAATGGTTAATTAAATTTCTCATATTACATCAAGTTTTGTTATTCACATAGCAAGTAAAACTGACTGTGCTATGAAAATTACTTCTTACTATAAAATATAAACACATTTAAAATCTAACACTGCTTAATCATCAGTTATCAACCTTATTTGTTTTATTATATCTGTCAAAATATATCAATAAAAATTATTGATTTATTTTATTAATCACAATTATCATTTTTTTTATTTATTTTTAAAATAAATTATAATATATGTATATATATATATATATATATATATATACATATAATGTCTAACAAATACTTATTAAAAATTTTACAAAAAAAAAACAATACCTTAACTTATTAAATGTTCAGAAAATAATGAAAATAACACTAACGAAGAAAATTATGACAAAGAAGTTGATTATGTCAGTTAAAAAAAGATTTAAAATTATTGGAAAAATATATGCAGGAACAGTGTACCAAATTTGTTTAATACTCAGTATATATATATATATATATATATATATATATATATACATATATATGTTTATATATAAATTTATAAATCTATAATTTTGTAAAGGTAGGGAAAGAGTAATCTTCAATCGTTTTTGAAAGGTCAACTAGGTTTTTTAAAAAAAATTCTACCGATAAAAGTCAAGATATGACACGTGAACAGTAAGATTGCTAATAAAACATGACAAAGTCTAGATAAAAGGGAATGAACCCCAGGACTCGACTACTATATCAGGAATACAGAGAAAAATAGCCAATATCAGACTCAAAAATGTAAAATAAACAAACTGGTAAAGTTACCTGGACCCAATTGAGAAAAGCAGTTCATATCTACAGATATCGTTTATAGCCTTTTTGTACGCAGAAGATGGAGAAAATCAACGTGAAGAGTTCATTGTAGGTAATTCTTTTTTTTAAACGTAGATAGTAGGAAATTAATAAATAAAGTCAATAAATATCTATAAATTGAATTGGATTCGGTAAAGGAGTTTTGAAATTGAAGAATTAAGTCATTTACATTTATTTTAATGGCAGTTTCATCATTATAGTCTAAAAGTATTTCCGTGGATTGATTTTTGAAAGAAAATGTAGTGTGAGGAGTAGATCATATTTAAAAGTGAATTGGTCGAGTAAAAAAATAGAATTTAATTTTATATTATTTCTATTAGAATAATTAAATTTCTTATCAAATTTATTTTGTAATCAATTTATACTCTTAATAATATTTTGTATTAACGTTAGTGATTGATCTACGAGATATGTATTTCAATTCGATACATATCTCATATATTTTAATAATTATGCCGATATATTTAGATTTAAGTCAGTTGTCTTAAGAAATTATTTTTATTGTTTTGTTCTCTATTACATCTCCATTTGATATCTTGATCGATACTCAACTAGAGAAATGAAAAAAAGTATGTATGGAAATTGATAATATGAATGAATAGAAAAAATATTAAAACAAAATATAAATAAAAACATATACGATACGTACATTGCACATATTAGAAAAAACTCTCAAACACACAAAACATAAATAAGGAAAGAACGCAATACATGTGTATATTTTTTTAATTATCAACCATTATGGCTTTATTATTTTAATTATTATCATTAATTCATTGATTTATTGTATATTACATATACAGTACAATATAATTTATATTATAGATAATATAAACAGTTATTATTTACTAAACAGTATTCATTTTTGCCATTTCTTTAATATTATAAACATTTACAAAAGTCTTCCAGCGATTAAAATAAAAATCATAATCGGAAAATTTTCCTTAAAACTGGAAAAATCTATTTACATTAAAACGTTCGTATTGTTAATTTCTTTATATATATATTCTTTTCTTTAAATATTTTATAATACACATTGTCAATGTCAACCGTCGATATTATCTAGATTATTTTGATGTCAGTTGAGTTTGTTTTTGTTCTCTTGTATCTATGAACGGAATTGAAATTAAGTACATGTATTTTTAATATATTTACTAGAGAGCGGGAGATTTTTTTTGTATATTCTTAGGCCGTGAATCTATGGAAAGTCATACTGTTTTTAGCTATTTCATATACATATATATATATATATATATATATAAATGTAAACAGATTTATATATTTTTATATGTTTCAAAAAGTAGGGATATTTTTCAATAAATCGAAATTTCATGACTTGAAAGAGGTTTCAGTTCATATCCTGTTCAACTATCTCATAAGTTACCTTTTTCAAAATATCGTTTTTAGAACTTAATATAAGGTTATTTGTACTGAAATTAATTTAATTGTACTGATAATTAACTTAAATTCTATAAAACAAATATTTGGTCTGTTCTTCTTTCTATAACCGTTCACTATTTCTAATTTTATAATTAAATATTTCTAAAAAATATTTTTTTAAAAAACAATTAAAATTCATAATTTTAAATATTAAGTTTTATTTCCAAACATTTGTACGGGACTAAATATGATAATGTTTGAGAAATTCTAATAAATCTAAATGTAAATAATTAAATTTATATAATTTGTATTCGATTCTAACAAGGATTATTATTTTTAAAAAATCCGTCAGAATGTATGTCAGTCAAAAATAGAATAATTGTATTTTTTGTATAATTTAAAAAAATGATTTAATTAACTGATTTAGAGAACTGAATTATAAAATAGAACTGTATTCCTTGCATGAAACATTCAATGAATATGTTAATAATATGTTAAATTAATATTATAATAAATTATATAAATATGTGTTTTTGTAGCTGAATCTATAGCAACTCATACACGGGATTAGTGAATTGGTCTGGTCGTTCTCGTCCTGTTGAGTTATCTGATTTTCTGTTTCCCACAACTACTTTCGGCTGATTTTATGTAACTTCTAGTTATTCTAATATACAGTTATTTAAAAGCTACTTTGAAATGACACGAGTATTAAAGCTAATAGAATAATAAATAAAAATCGAAATGCAATAATAAAGAAAAATCCAAACTCTAGCGATAGAAAACGGGGAAGATAACAAAGGTAAATATCATCCAATTCAATATTATTATAAATAATTTAAAACAATTTAACAAAAAAATTAGTATGAACATATTTCAGTACAAGAACAACCAAACGTCGAATTATAGACGAATTTTCATTTAAGGGTATAAATATTTCAGTCTATACTCAGTAATGTCATTCACCTCAAATCTGAAAAATACCCAGTTTATTTCATTTCTGAAACAAATAGTCAATCGTAAACTTCATCAAGTTATACATTGAACGCTATAAAGTGAAACAATAAAAAAAGATCTTAAAATAAAAATATATTTTTTCAAAAAAATAACGCTCAAATCAAACAATGAATGAATGAATATTTAGAATTTTAGAGCCGAATAATGAACTGCTATAGATGAAATAATAAGTATATTAATTATATCTTTAATGTATTTTTAAACATTTAGTAACGGTATTTTTTAAATAATTATTTTCCAACCAATATTTATTTTAAATAATCATTCCTAATAACTTAAAAGATATATAATTTGAGTTAGAAAATTTAACGTTGCAAATATATATAAACATAAGCTAAATGTGTGTAAAAATTTAATAGGCTATTATTGAGTTTATTATGATAAATTAGAAATTAGAAGAAATTGTTTAATAAATATTCGCTTCTTAAACGCTAATATGAGAAAATATTTATCGTATGAAACAAGAAGGTAACTTTAAGAAAAAATACCATAAATTATATTTTTTTTAAAGAAATATAAATAGTTTCAAAAGGAATTCTCTTAAATTTGTCTAGCAAATGAAGTGTTTTCTTTGAAATTATTTAAACTGATTTTTAAATTATTGCATCCTAAATTATATATATATATATATATATATATATATATATACATAAATAATTGGATTTTATTACAAAAAAGTTTGATTTTGCTAACATTGTTATTAAAAAGTGTACTTTAACTTTTATAAAGTTATCTTATAAAAAGATAATTGCGTAAAAATTTGTTCAAATCTAACGATAGTCGTATTTTTAATATTATACATTTATAACGTTATCAAAAAGTGGCGTCAGAAACCTCTAAGTGTAGACTGCGTTTAACTTCCTCCACAAAAATATTTTTAATAAACATAAAGCTACAAAAAAACACATTTAAAAATTTTATTAATTCTAGAATTTTGGTCAATCATTGAAAAAAATTTCATCGAAATTCGCAAAAATTAGTAAATTCTAATTGATTTACTGTTTGATATTTTTTTTGAGTTTAGTTTAGATTATAAGATTTTAGGTTTAAATTCAGCATTTATTTAGATATCAGCCTAATGCTTGTATATATATATATATATATATATATATATATATTCATAAGTAATAATTGTTTTCATTTAAACAAAACTTCGCTGTTATTAGCTTTCCCGAGTAATTTGAAAAATGTACATTATTTATCTTTCTTCATTATTAACTTAATATTTAATAGAGGGAAAAATAAATATAATAAATTCTACTTATAAATATAAACTACTAATTTAAATAAACTAGGCAAAAATGTATCATTTGATTTTTTAAATGAAAAGGATGGAAAATAAAATAAAATTAAAAATAAATTTTACCGGGTAGTATTAATATACATTTCCAATTGTAAAAGAACTAAATAAGTAAAGGAATAAAGTCTATTCATAAAAAATAAGATTTTTAGTAATTTCTACTTCATAAAAATCAAAATGAATTCAAATATTCAGATAAGAGTTTAATAAAATGAAGTAAATGGGTAATTAGTTACTTATTCTTCAATGTGTTTCTATTAAAATCGTAATTATTTCCAATTAAGCACTGAACAAATATATAGAATGCTTTTAAATTATAACAAACTAAATCCTGTTTAAAAAATATTATTTAAATGCTATTGTTTCACTCGAACATATTTATTTTGTCATTCAAAATATTGTTTCATATAGTATGTCAGCAGTTTAACAAAAAACATGTAAAATCATAATTCCTGTAACAAATACACATTCCCTGTGAACATAAACCATTTTATATTCAAGTCATGAAACTTGTCTGATATTATTTCCAAAACCCAAGTACATTGAACATCAAAATCCAGAACCGAAACATAAACAACAATACGAAAAACGTCAAAAAGTCAATTATAAAATTGTAGCACCAACGAAACCACTGTTATTTTCACGCACAACATAAAGAATTATTGACATTATTTTTCCTCTCTTTTTTATTATCATTCCACTAGTTCAAGAAGACAGTTAACCGGAAACGTTAAAAAATAACTGGAGTTCACACAGGCGCGCAAACTGGCACACTACGATGCTTGAAAATAAACAAACGCACGCACACTCTCACTCATACACAGGCGTCCATCATCGCGCACAATTTATCCTCACTCATTTCTTAAATAAACACACACAGGCACCTTCACTCATACATACACACATATGTATATATACATGCATACGGATACAATTTGGAACTGTCTCGCTCGCACACGCACTTAAATGCAACTTTCTTGTATCCGGTTCGATGTTGTGACAACTTCCGGTTTGTGCTTGTGTAACGTGAGCGTGGAAGACACTGGGACAATGGTAGGATGCTGTGACGTCGGCGGGGGTGGTAACGGCGTCAATGGTGAAAAACCACCACCGCTGCCGCCGATACCGCATGCCGGTCCCCGGTCTAACGGGCTGATCGCCGTCGGACCCTTGTTGGCTCTCGACCGCTGGTCCCTTGGCAGACTAACATATATCTGTGGACAAACACAAGACGCTGTAAATATAGACACAGGGTTAGTACGTACACAAGATTGTTATACGAACACCGTTCGGTACATAACTTCACAGGACAGGAACGTACTGGGAAATAACATGCTATAAAAACTGACAGACGTACACGAACATAAAAACAAATAACCGGACAAGACAAACACAAACAAAGACAATTTTGTTAAATAACATTAACTCGTTAAGCTGTAACTCAAAACAAATATTTTTCAATTCATTTTATCACAAGAAAACGTTTGTTAATTAGCATTAAAATTATTTTTGTTATGCGAAAATATAATCGTTTTATTCAGATTATAAGAAAATGAAAACAATTACTAAGAAAATCAGTAAGTACATCATTGCAGAAAGAACATTCCTAATTCAAGGTTTACAATTCAATCAAAATCCTACTTTTAATTCATAAATGTTTACCAATGGTTATATATATATATATATATTATAAACATTAAAGAATAATTGAAACAAGTAAATAATAATTGATAAATGTCTACTGTTAAAAACGTTACTCTTACATATTTTATATAATTATTTTACCAGTATTTATAGATTGTTTTAGTATAAATTTAAAAAATTCTTTTATAACAAATTATCAAATCGTGGGTAGTAAATAAATGGTAGAAAATATTGTCATTTTAAAAATAATGTAAAATCATATTCAAGTGTTTGAGAAAAATTTCGAATGTGTGTGTAACATTAAGTATTTTTTAATATCTTAGTTAAATTTTAATTATGTATGGAAAAAAATATTTAAAAGGGGAAAATCATTTTTTTTAATTTTTTTCTAACTCAAATATAGTTTCAAAGAATTTTGGTATCAGAACAACTTTATAAATAATAAAAGTTATTATTTAATTAAAGTTATGGATCAATTATAAACCAGTAACCTGAGTAGAGTTATAAAAGTTATAGAAATTTATCCAAAAGTACATAATAAAAATTATAAATTGAAATTATAAACGGATTCAAATATTTCAATAAACTAATTTCTATGTACTTTAAGTACAATTCAGTTATTTTTAATAATCGAAACACATTTATAAATAAACAATGTATGATAAAAGGCATTTATTACGAGCCAATGTTTTAAAATCTATGAAATTATTCCAAAAATTTAGAAGTAAAAATTACAAACTGATTAGTAAACTAATAAAATTTTAATTATGCAAGAATTCAACTACCTAAAATAAGGAAACAATTGTCTAGTTTTTCCTTAATTAAGTACACACTGATTCAATTTTAAAAATAAAATAAGTTTGTTTATAAACACTGTAATTAAATGGATAAATGAATTATACACTCATTACCTGAACATTTGGTTTTCAGAACTTATATATTCTAATTTATGATGATACACAATTTCAAGATATATTTTATTATTCTCAGAATTAGAAAAAAACAGACAATACTGAAAGGTAAACATTGTAATTTTATTATCAAACTATTAAATTTTAATTGTGTATAGATTAAAATATTTAAATAATCTAATTTGTTTGTAACTTTCAATATATTTTTTTAATAATATGAATAAATTTATAAATTATAAACGTATAAAAATACTCGTTTTTGACAAACTAATACTCTAAAAGGTATGGAAATTGTGGATCAAAAATTACAAATTGATTATCTGTTCACAAGTAAATGAACTGATTATCTTTAATTAAGTACAGATTCAAATATGTAAAATAAGTAACCTATTATTTTAACTTTTTGCTGAGTAAAGAACACTTAACTGTATTTCTTATTTGAAGAAATGTATAAAGAGAAATACTTCAACTGAATGTATAAATGAATTATAAACTTGTTATATGAATATATTTAGATATGTATAAATTATTTTTTGTTATTTATGATAATGTACATTTCCACGTTGATATTATTCTTAAAATTATAAAAAAAATACTAGAACTTCAGAGCAAACATTACAAACAAAGTATCAAATGCTTAAACTTTAAGTATGTAGATATTCATACATGTAAATAATGTAACCTTTTTGTAAAAAAAAACATAATTTAGTTGATTTTTATAATGTGAACAAATGTATAAACAATAACAATATTTATTTGAAAACATGAATGAAATATACACTTTGTTTAGAATATATTTAGTGTTATATAAATATTGAAAACATATGAAATATTAGATGTATTATTAGAATTGAAAATTGAATGAATTTACATTCATTAAAAACAAATTAATTGATACTAATTTATTTATGTTGCATTACTTTTATTTCAAAGTAAGGGAATTTTATGAACCCGAAAATAGAATATAAAAATTTTTCTATCATATTTATACAAATGAAACTTATTTAATTAATTATCACATTGCTTTCATGTCAATTGTTCATTATCCCATTAAATATTTAAGATCAAAGACTATGACTTCTGGATAGAATTTCCAATGATTATGTAAATATATATATATATATATATATATATATATATATATATACATATATACATATATATATACATACATATATATATACATACATATATATATACATACATATATATATATATATATTTATAGATATATATATACATACATATATATATACATACATATATATATATATATATATATATATATATATATATATATATATATTATATGTATATGTGTAATGATATGTGTGTAAGTATCTGATTTCACTTCCTGTTCCTGTACAAATGAAATAGAGTCACTCAATCGAATTATGTATTCATGAGGCCGAGCAATAAATGTAAGTGGTCAAAATTATATTAAGTGGACATTTTATAACACTCGAGGCATTGTTATACTTTATGTGACAGCACACAAAATGGCCGTATTGATTTTGTACTCCCGGTACGAGATTGTCCAATAACCGGGTTTAATATAACTCTTGACTTTTTTTTACAGCTAATAGTAAAGTATGATATTGGATTTTGCTTTTAACGCCAAAAAAAGAATATTGGATTTTATTGTAGTTATAAAAGTGGTGTGGGTCTTCAATGTTTTTCTACGACGTAGATAATTTTCGTACATATATATATATATATATATATATATATATATATATATATATATATATATATTCTTTACAATTCGTCACGTTGTTTTTCCAACGAAAGTAATAAATAACGAGTTTCACTTCGGGATCGAATGATTGATGGGTTTTGAATTTATTGTAAATATTGTTCTATTGAAAGCACACTGTTTACTTTCTATTTATATTATTTTCAATCCAGTATCAGACATCGTTTAACATTTCAGATAATTTAAAAAACGTATCAATCGTTAGAAACAATTTAAATTCATTTGATTGACAATCAACTTATGATATTCGACTCGAAGTGTGTCTCTCGAAACGATGAAATATAAAATGAAACTTGTACTTTTTTATTATAGTTATTATTGATCGAGAACAGATGTTGAATCAAAAAATTAATATTTTTTCCCTCGATAACATTTGTTGTGCGCTATAAAAAGGTTTGAAAAGTTTTATTAAAAGTTTTGTTAAGGGAAATTCAATAACTTAGTCTCAATAAGCTTGTTTCTTACGCTGATACATACACAAATGTCATGTGTATACTGTGTTTGACCTATTTATTTATTTAATATGTGTGTTGAATTAAAATATGGTAATTCGTGGATAAATATACTTTCGATATTATTTTTTTACTAAAATGATGTTATAAAATCAAAAAGTGTTTTCATATTCTTTCAAAATTGGAAGGAAAATTTGGTAAAGATATAAAAATAAAAAATTAGAATATATATATATATATATAAATATATATATATATATATATATATATATAACTGAATTTTTTATTTTATACCATGTAGAATAAAATACTAGGTATTAAATTTCAGGATTTTTATAAATACTTGTTTGAGTTTTGTGTTATTTTTTATAATTATGCTTTAACTAATTATTTTTTAGAAAACATTAAATATAAATATAAATTCTATAAAATGAAGAATAATTATAGTAAGGGAATGAGTTCAACAAGTTTGATACATAATAAAGAAGTAATGTTAGAGTACAGTCTGACACTAACTAAATTCATTATCTCAAATGAATTATATTTTCTCTTCGTAAAATATAAAATAAATTTCTAATCAAATATATTCAAGAAATCACAGTTTATCACTTCTGATTTATGATAACTATTATAAATGATCAATATTTTTGGCCCAAGAAATATTTTTGGTTTTGAGATATTCATTTGTGGAAATAATGTAAGATTCTTAGAATTTAGTAGAACTTTTTATTTTTAAATAACAAATCAAGTCAAATTATAGGTTTGAAATATTTTTTGCATATTAGATCGGCATAAATGTAATCGTGGAATCAGTGACCGTAAAAATATTGGACCCTGATCGGATATGACTTGATAGCTACTAATTTTTTTTTTAACTACATTTTGTAAGTCACATATTAAAAAGGAGATAAGAATATGCGAAAAACAACTGTTGCAGTTTTTTTTCGATAAAAAAATTTATAAAAATTACCTACTTTTGTGATTTTTAACTGAGAATACCTTCAAATATTCAAAATTGTTGACAAGAAAATTATACCTACTATTTGATTGTTGCAAATAAAATTTAAATATTATATGTTTATAAGGAATATGACTTATTAAAAACAAAACAAATTATGGTAAATATATATATATACATTAATATTACATATTTTAAATAAATTTTATTATAGAATATTGATAATAATTATCAAACAATTAAATGCAATTATATTTAATCATACATTGTATTGAAAAGAATTCAAACATGTCTGAATAATATTTATTCCAAAATGGCAAGAGTTTATATTTTTTACACAGTTTCATACTTCATCTCTTTATATTGATTTCATATTCTGTAAAAGCTTTATACTCCAACAGTAAATATGATTTGAGTTTGGAATTATAAAGAACTATGTAAGTTATTTTAAATATTTTATCATTTAGTCTCACAGATATATTAATATTTTAATTAATTTTAAAAATCTGTATTTATTCACAATGTATATGTATGTATGTATATATCTATGCCTATATATATATATATAGGCATTTATAAAAATGTGAAAAAAACAAATTCCCACAGCCCTGAACGTTAAATACACACACGTGTGCTGGTTATTATATATCATAACATTTCATATACTGCTGAATATTGAAAATAGAAGCTTTTGCTTCTGCATATGAGAATTTTGTTCGATAGTAATAAAGATTTTATCGGAATAAGCAATTTCGTGTTCGCGTTAACTATTGCTGGTCGTTTTAATATCAGTTATTATATTTGAAAAATTACCTCTGTACCAATTCGTCATCTATTTGTTTCTAATTATGTTATAGACGTAGTTTAAATTATACTTTTTTTCCTATTTAGTTCAGTTTTCAGTATCAGATTAACGGAATGATTTATGATAGACTCTGTTGTTAAGTGTAGATTTTTTTATAAAAAAAATTACAGAACAAAATTAATTATAAGCTGTAGTACGTGCATTGATTTCTTCATCAAGAGTAAAAATCAATTTATGGATAAATTGTTTCGAAAAGGTTATGAAGAGGAATATATTTTGGAATTGGTAGACTTAGATTGAACATGTATATACATATATATATATGTATGTATTTATGTATGTATGTGTGAGTGAGAGAAAGAAAAATAGAAAGATACCAGATAAGTATACTTTAAGTTTGAAGTTTGATGTTTTAAAAAGAGCAAGTAATCAGGAATAAAATTAAAGATATCTCACTGAGCTAATATAGGTTTGATACTGTATCTAAATTAATTTTCATAAAAAAATTGGTTGTTCACATCACAAACTATAAAGAAATTGTTCGTTAGAAAACGTAAAATAATTGACTTTTGATCATTTTTATAATTTGTTATAGACATTTTAATGACTAAGGGTGTCTCAAAAGTATTTAAAAAGTTTTTCGTATCCCACAGCTTTTGGAAATAAGAATATGAGGACATAAAATTTGCATAAGTAATATTAAACAAATATTATTAATTAATTATTAAATATTTTTGATCAGAAAAAGCTATTGTGGTGTGTGAGGTGAGAGAGTAATTCATTTGTGAAACTTGTATGGTTTTATATTGGAGAATAGTCTAATTTTTAATCCTATATTTCGTATTACTATGAAAAGTTCATCTGAGAAAAAATATACATAGAAATATATATATATATATATATATATATATATCGTAATATGTGATTTATAAAAAAATGTGGTTTACAGAGTGAATGAAAAATTAATTTATGAACAGAAGGAAATAATCTCATACTGCATTTTAATATATTTTTGTCCTGTAAATACACTTTACAAGGTACATTTCCCAACAATAACAACGTACTGAAAAGCTTCTATTCTTATAAAATAAACCATTTTTCCAAATTTGGAACAGTTCACTTATAAAGTTAAACAAAAAAAGGATTTTTTTAGAAAATTATGTTCAATTTTTTACACAATAGACAATTTACAAGAAATCCCATTTTATTAAAGTCATTCACGTTTGAAAAGTAGTTTTTGATCTTTCAGTTTCATAAGAAGAATAAAACATGAAAATTTGAACTTAAAGTACATTTTTTCTTTGATCGCTTTGTTCCTTTGTTCGTATGTTGATATTTATATATATATATATATATATATATATATATATATATATATGTGCGTGTGTGTATGTAATATTACATATTGTTAGAAATAAAAAGTGTGTCCTTAACAAATACTTTTTCAAATTTCCTTCATGAGTGTTAGATTGTCGACACAATGAAAGTAGAGCAATGTATTTCCTAATAGAATATTTATATTATTTTATACATATTTTGTATAAATATTTTATTATTTTCTAATAATGAAATTATTTTTGTGTATATTATTTTTTGTATAAATCGTGTACATTATCCAAATCTATTCTTCTATAGAAAATAGTAAACTAAATTCTTAAGTACTAATAAAAGTGTATCTTTTCAAATATGTTGTGATATAAAGCAAATGTTTCGGTCCTGATTTGTTGAATATATTCATTTATACAAACAAGGATATTGAAGTTCTTGTAATCATTGAAATGAAATTACTCTAATGTATATTTTAGGAAATTCACTTTGTCCTTATCTTCGTAACACATTTAGTCTATTGATGTATTATAGCATAGTATCTATATCAGTGATGTCTAACCAGTAGTTCATGGGTGCCTCGTAACCAACAAAACTACATAAAGGTAGTAATGAAAAATGTATTATTTAAAAGTATATTATAATTATTTATGAAGTAACTACGAAAATTAAAACATTATTCTGGATCCTTGCACAATCGAGAAATGGTCTATTTATCGATTAATTTATAAAAATAATAAATTATATTTCAGATAAATATGATAATAAATAACGTATCAAATTAAGTTTCATTGTTACAAGTGTTACATTTGAAAATTTGGTAAAAAAAATATACATTTACAAGTATCATACTGGATTTTTGAAATTTTCTTTCAGTATAGAAGAGTGATTTGTAATATGGATAAAAATAAAATATTTTTATATTTATGTACATATTTTTTTATCTTGCATTTACAACTCATATTTTTATGATATTTTGAAACGAATCAGGTTAATTAATAGATCTAGATCAAGTTAAAAAATCTTAAAACTTGTGATATTACCAAAATATAGAGTAGTTTTTTATTTTTTCCAGTTTGTATCATGTGTGTTCAAGATTTTGTGAGAGAAATATTAAAGCCAACTTTATTCTAGTCTAATATATATATATATATATATATGTGTGTGTGTATATATACATATACTCGTATATAAATAAGTTTAAAAAAATCGAATTAAATATTTTATTAAATTTTCTATTATCTACCAAATCGAAGTAAATATTTCCGTGAAACACTTCCGTGAAAAAATAGTAAATGTTATTAAAATAGGTTAAGATAGTATAATAGAAAATAGTATAAAACTGTTATGTAGAAATAAGCACATAATGTTTTAAGAAAGCTGTAAAAAAATTGAACATTTCAAACAGAGTGGTGTTAATTAAATATAAGCAAAAAATATATAAAAAAAATATTTTTATACGAGAAACAAAACGGGTTAATACGGGCTACATTTTTTAAATAAAATGTACTGTTGATTTGAGATCATCTAGGAGATTATTAGTATTTAACTTTATATGGAGTATGTAATAATAATCGGGTAGTGAATGAATGAAAAATTTGTTTTAATTTCTTCGTTCTTCTAGAGTGGTAAAATTAAAATAGTTTTCGCCAAAAATAAGTTATGAAATAAACAGATGGGTTTCAATAATATTGTTATTATTACTTTTAAAATGCACGGATCTAGAATATATAAATTCTATCATATAATTTAAAAAAGGAAAGTCGTGTACATCTAAAAAAAATTATAAAAAAGTATTCAAGTTCAACTAACAATATATTGAATTTAATTCAAAAAATTATAAATACTTTTTTACTTTTTAAATCAACTGACGTGAGAAGTATTATATTAAACTTTTTTTAAATTTACTAATAAAAATATTAACATATGAAAGTATAGATGAATATGCAAAAAAACTAAATTATTAACAAGCAAATTGTATTAAAACCAATTATTTTATTATTAATTATTACATGAATTATTTAAAAAAATAATAAAAAAATATTTCAAACAGCTGTGATTTAATTCTTCAGTAAAATTGAATTTAAGAATAAAAGATATTTATGAATAAATGGAATACTAATTATTAACGTCCTTGCTCGCGTTTTTTGGAGTATTCGGTGGAAATTTCGTATATATAATAGTTGTGAAAATAGTTTGTATATTTCAGAAAATAATATCATATTATATACATACATGTATATAATATGCTATAATCATAAAAAGTAATATGGACATTGTTTCGACTTACATTTGTAGTGGGACTGTGCGTTCTCATCAACGGCGTCTGCTTCGACGTCGGTTTCTGGAACATATGACGACGTTCGTCATCCACTTCTTCTTCATCCTCTTCGCCACCACCAAGTACTGATGATGGCGGTTCGTAAATTTTCATGAAGCCCAGTACAGGTCTCCGTTCTGGAATAAACATGTCTGTGAGTTTTACAATAACATATTTTTTATGAAAACTTTAACAAATTATAAAAATATTTCTTTTTGTATTAAAATATTTAATGATCACATTTAGAATAAAATTATATTTTTTACATATTATTGTTAGATACAAATGCAAAAAACTTGATTTTGAAAATTGACGAATTGAAATGAAAACTTCCATAATATTTGAATGAGTTTACATTTATACAGTAGTACAAAAGAGATTGTGTGCATGTTAATTTAACATTTAGCGCTACATAACTGCAAGAAATTAACTCTAAAAAAAGAAAGATTTAAATCTATCATGAGCATTGAAAGAAGATTATTGAATGATTTTGAAGTCCGATATGATATTAAGTAATAATTGGTGGTCAGAGAGATAAGAAACATTTTTAACAACTGTTTGATGTATAATTCAAAATATTACATACCATATTGATTTCTAATTATATCAGGTTCGGCATCTTCGTGTGTCTGAAGCCCTCCAAGATTCACCCCATCACTACCAAGACCAAGTATTCTGTGATCCATGGTCACAGCGCCGACTGGACTCGGTCGAACTTCGCCTCTACACACAGCACCGTCAACTATACGTGCAGGTCCACCGGACGGTACATGTCCAATACTACCGATGCCGGAATTCGGTGTCCTTGTAGAGTTCATCAATTCCGTACTGTTATTCGATGTGATTATATGGCGTGGATGATATCCACCGAGATCACCGGTACCGTTACCACGATCGTCAACACCGAGCGGATCGTCCTCGTCACCGTTCATCACTTCCATTTGTGTATGTTTGCCGGTTATCTCGTTATGTGTTAATTGACGTCGGCGGCGATTCGATGATCGTTTCCTCCTGTACATCAATGCGATTATGACGAAACAGACGAGAGATGAAAGGATCACTACGGTTGCCATGAGAGCTGTGACGAGAGGGTTGATTGGTATACCAGATGAAGCGCCTGTAAGCAAATAATATTTTGTAACAAACTTATTTAAAGTCAATTTATTATTCTAAATATATTACATTGTTCTTAAATATATCAATAATACAATACTTCTAGATATTTCTCACAAATCAATTATTTTTTCATCCAACTAATTCTAAGACAAGCGCCAAGGAATAAGAAATAGATTTTTTGTACCTTATAGCTTTGAAAATGACTATCTCCTAGAAATATGCATAAAGAATTAATATGATTAGTAATCATATATGGAACATTTTTAACCAAAAAAGGTTTATCGTTTATGATGTGAAAAAACCATTCATATGTAAAAATGAATTTAGTTCAGTGTCAGACCTATGTACTGTGTGCAATGACTTCCCAGACTACACAACTAAACAGCTGTCGTAAAATTCCTAATGATATTTTTGTATTTAAATCTCAGAAACTATATCAGAATTTTTCTATCACGAACATATATTTCACACTGTTTCTTTATATGAAAAATAAATTCTTACCAGAACATCTCATTATCTTTGAATTATCAGAACTGTTACATTTTTATAGACTTCATTTAAGGGAATGAATTATTTTATAAATTGTAATATACATAGATATGAATGATTTTCAATTTATAAATATTAAAAGGAATGAAATACAGTTGATATGGTAGTATATGGATTTTTATTAAAATTGTTAATATTTCAGTTCTGTTGCATAAACGTCGAAGGAAGATTTTCTTTATAAATAAACATCTAAACTATAAAAAAATGAATAGAGATATTTTAGAGAAAAAATATGCATTCTAAACGTGTTCCAAATCCACATGTAATCCGTTGCATTAAGAAAATTAATGCAAATGCATTTTGCAAATCCATTATGTCCTTTTGTAGTCAAATCAACCACAAACAACTGTCTCCTTGAGATTGCATAAATTTTCATTACAAACACGAACGAGCAAACTTGACATTCCTTACAGTCCCGTATCCATCCATCTGTCCCACCGTCGTTCACCTCTGGTCCCGTACCTATTATACAGTACAGTAACTACGCCGTTCGAGAAAAAGACATCGATGCAAAAAGTAGAAAAAAAGAAACACGGAATGAACGGCAAGTGATTTGTATATACCGATCTTTCTTCGAAAAATATATGTAAACGAGATTAAAACCAGTTAAATAAATGAATTAATCTTGCACGGTACCGGTTCAAGTAAACGCGACGCGACGTTAAATAAACGATTTGAATTTAAAATCTGCTACTGTTTTTTTTTCACTGTTTTCGTTTTAACGTAGGCGCCCCTTTTTTCTAATGAATGGAAGCGGGGCGAACGCGAGCGCGGGTACATTTTCGAGATCAACGTTCTAATCTTTCACGACTGTATAAAACAAACGGGATGTTCCTCTTCGGCTGCGGAGGATGAAAAAATTGTATAAAAACTATGTGTGATTAATATTGTATGACTGGATGTGACGTTTACTGTACACCCTTTAGGGTAGTAAATAAATTGTCTGTTTAAAATAACAACTTTAATATTATCACGATGGTATTTTCTACCCTGTCGACTTTTTTCTCTTCTACACACACACATATATGTATATATATATATATATATATATATATATATATACGTGGAACATCCTAAAGTAATTAATGAGACTGATTTTATTTCAGCTCACTGTTTACAGATAGAAATTAATGGCTTTTATCTCTTTCAGTGTAGTCTCTTTGTAAACTAATACACTTAATCCTACGAAGCAGTACCATTATCGGAAACATTTTGGGTGTACTCCTCTCCGAACGCTCTTTGAAATCAAATTTTATGTGAAACCTAAATGTAATTAAATAATTTATCTTTCAAAGATATATTTTTTTCGAGCAACAGTGAAGAATCGTCTACGGAAAATTAAAACTCGTACGGTCTTAAGTAAATGGTTTGTACTTGTGTGTGTGTATGTGTGTCTCTGTGTGCGTGTGTGTGTGCATTCTTTTTTCCATCAATCGAATGTATATGTACTGTGTACGTAATGAATGTTTTCTAGACTAATAAGTTTCTGTAGATAGTTACATGCGAGATAAATCGATTTGAAGAACACGCTTCGTTAAAATGAAATATTGAATAGATTTGTGGAGTTTAAAATTGGTTTTTAATCAGTGAATTATTTACTGGCGTTAACAATTGATTGACTAATTAAAATACTAAATGGACAAAATGAAACTGACACAAATGGCTGTCATATAAAAACTACTTGAAATGTTTTATATAACAAAAATGTTAAATCAAGACTTGTTACTTTTATTCTTTCCAATAAAATTTTTCAGAAAAGATTAAAAAAATAATTAGATTAAATGATTCTTGGATACATTCTGTCTCTTTTGTGTTATACACATCAAACTTTTAATTTGTATTAATTCGTTTAAAAATTATATTCAAAAAAATACTCTAGATAAACTTCTAACCACAAAAATGCTATGACACTGAGGTTAAATTCATTTTCACAAATGAATTTCTTTCTCAGATTACAAATCACAACTTTTTTCTATTCAAAAATGTTAAGTAACTTATTATTGATCATTTTTTGTTGTTGCTTATAGGCATTTTGATTCCATTATTTTTTGTAGAAGAAAATCATTGATTTAAAAATAAATATGAGATATAACAAAGAGAATAAAAAGTTTCAAATTAAAGTGAGGAATATAACAAGAAAAGAAATCATTAGGTGAATATCAAAAATTACATGCTTACAGTTAAGAAATACGCTAAGATTTATAAAGTGATCAAGAATAAATAGTAAAATAATACTGAAAAATCAATTAGAAATTTTTTAGAAAATAGAGGTACTTATTGTACAAACTAAAATAAGTTAAAAAATGCTTGAACCCACAGGTGAAATGTTGAATACTATAGATGATTGATCATCCAAAATGATTTCTTGAATATTTTTGACGAAAAAACTCTATGAGGTTTGTGGAGTGAAAAATAATTTATTTGTAAAAGTTGGTTTTATTTCAAATTTGATTTTTTTTAAATACTACTTTCTAATTATTTGAAAAATCAAAATTTTTAAATTTTTTGAGATTCATGTCTATAAAATAATAATTATAACTGAAATTTAATAATATATAGAGATTTCATAAAAATATCTTCTGTTATTGTTTAAAAATAAGATTTTTAAAGTTTCTATAAGTTTTAAAATTCAACATTTACAATTATAAGGCAATGTCTTTATTTTCATGTATCCTATTTTATACATACTGTTGTTTTACATATGTTTGAATTTATTTAGAGCATCAATTGATCATTAAATAAGAATTTAAATGAATGAGCTTAAGAATTTTCCTTTAAAAATATAAATTAAACGAGACAATATCGACCGGTAAGGGAAATAAGTTTAGACTGAACTAACTTCTATAAAATCAACTTTGACCTATTCAAAAATAAACAATACATTGTTTCTGTCCGACACCTTCAACTTCTCCGGTATAAAATCCGATATCCTCAACACCTAGACCGTAAACACTCAAACGACGCCAATCATTGCACGAGCCTCGCAAAGTATCGCATATACTTGTCCACGTCGTCGTCGACATTTCGTTTCGTAGCCGAAACGTTCTTGTGATGTTCGCCGATTTGCTTTCGGAGTCGACGTATAAACACCACCAACAACAACGGTAACGAGCGTCACTTTATAAAACCGAGTCGGACGCTCAGCGTCGGCGTCGAGACCAAAGAATTTACATACTTTATTCACGGGCACATGAATAATTCACCCCGACGCCATGTTCTTTTTAAGTGTATATATCGTTATATTATGTATTTTTATACGATGCGCGTTTAATTGAATTTGTTAAGGGACATCCAGAGTATGCTCTAGTGAAATCTGCTTACGATAACGTTTATACATACATTCATATGTATATCTGCATGCATTATGTATATATATATATATATATATATATATATACATAAAATAACTATAATGTATGTCTATATAAAAATGTGGGTCAAATATATATATATATATATATATATATATAATAAATGTGTGAGTATATAAGTTGGTTGTTCAATGCTTTTGATACTGAACTGTGTACGTAGTACTCCTTTGTCATGAAAATTTAATTTAAAATATTTATGAAGACACGAAAACTTGAAGCCTTTATTGTTTTTAATATCCTTTTTATTTTTTTTATTCGATACGGTGTTCTTTTAAAACAGCATTCAAACAGAATAAAAGTTAGTTTTGAAAGTATTCTTCATATCGAAATCAGTTTCTCTGTGTTATATTCAAGTTTTATTTAAATTATTTAGATTAAAAAAAAGACAGTAGTAGTTTCAAAACAGAACTGATATTTTTGTATATATATATATACATATATTATTGAAGAAGAAAATAAATAATTAAAATAACAGAACTTTAAAAGTATATAAAAACCTAGAAAGCGACTAATGAATAGTTGGAATAAAGATATCGGAAAACTCGTTAAGAATGTTTGAAAAAAAGAAGAATAAATTACCCAAAATGAAAGAAATTAAAAGAAGTTTTCACAGACCAGTGATAATTGTAGGTGATTTTTTTTATTTTAAAACAAAAAAAATCATTTAATGAAACGTATACCCGTTTATTTTTAAATACAATTTTCCTGTAGTTAGAAGTACAATCGACATGATTTATTGTCATATTTAAGTAATGAAAAGTCGGACGAATGTTGACAATTTCATATGAGTATTTAATGTGAACATTCAATTTAAATTAGGAAAAACTCGTATGACTGAATAATAATTGTATATTTTTTATCTTTGTGAACCCGTTCATAATTATCCTGTTGATCTTTCTCCTTTTAGATTTGCTATCTATTATCTACTATTAGTTATTATACTCAGCCTATTACTATGTGATGAAATTAATAGCAATGAATAAACAGCTGATTCAAAAGGATAATATGCAACAAGATATCACTTAACTAATTTGTTAGTTTTTAGAGAAATAGTTGTTAGTATTAAAATGAAAGAGAAATTCTGAAGAATTACACTATTTTTGATCAATCCACTTTAGTTGTAGAGTAGAGCTGTTTTTAAATAAGGTTTTCCCATAATAAAGCGATTGAAAAAGTACTAATTAGTAAACATTTTCATCAGATAAATAATAAAGTTGGACATAAAGATGATAAATAACAAAAAAATAAAAAGCGAACTATTGGAAAAGGGTTAAAGAAAAAATACTTAAATATAAGAGTAAGAGTTAATGAAATTCAATTTAAAAAGAATTTTATGTAACTAAACGCTGTTAGAATGATAAATAGCCATCTAAATACATATAAATAATCTATAAATGATAAAAAATTATTAACAAAAGCTTTTTGTGGTTTATAGGGTGTCTAAATAATAAATTTTGAAAAAAAATTATCGCTTAAAGATAAGCGATTTAAAGCTCGAACAAGAAAATTAAAAGAAAGAATATCTTTTTATCTCTAGTTTCTACTGTTGTATACTTGGATTGAAATTATCATAGTATAATAATATTGTGTAAATAGGTTACATTTAATTTTGGAATGTTTGTAAAATAATAAATTATTTTTCTATTTTTTTTTACATTTTATAAATATTTAAAGTATGTAAAATATTATCTTACTTCTAGAACAGTTTTTCAAATAAGAAGTAGAGGAATTACCAAATATTTATTAGTCAAGAAATTGTACTATATGTAACTGAATTACAAAAAACATGAAATCGACCAATTATTTACATCTCAATAAGCACATATATTAAAATTAATCGAATTTTAAAGATAAAAATGAAAGAAAATCATAAATTTCAAAGTTAATTCTCAAAAAGAGATAAATAATAAATTAAAAGTATTACTTTTAAAGTAAATTATTGATAAATAATTATGAAAAATAAACAACTTCTTTCTCTTTTTTAATCAAGTAACACGAAGTACTTCCAAGTTAATCATCAAATCGATTTTTAGTTGATTGATATCTGTAAAAATTTCAATAAGAATATTGTATAAAATGTTTTCTGATAGGGACGCGATTTTTCAAGAAATTATATTTCACAGATGTCAAACTGACAGTTGTATTTTTTTGACATTTGTTATGTTTTGACATTTCCATTTTTAGTTATGGCTTCGTATACAACAAAACAACGCTTTGAAATAGTCAATCGTATTATGAAAATGGTCGTTCTATAAAAAGTACATTTTGTAAATTGTATGATATTTATTCTCGACATACTCGTCGATCTGAATTAACAATTTTCCGATTAATGTGTAAATTTGAAGAAACTGGTTCGATTCAAGATAAAGAAATACCAACACCTATTTGTTGGTTTTTGCTTTTTTGAAAATAAAGCTGGTAAAGGAATTTTTGTGAATGGAGACAGATACCAAAACATGATAATCATTTTTTTGTAGATAAGATAGAATTGGATGATATTGATCTACTGGATACGTGTTTCCACCAAAATGGTGCATCATACAGTTGGAGAAACAATTAACTTATTGGGAATGACATTTCCTGGTCGCGTTACTTCCAGAAATGAAGACATTAATTGATCACCGAGATCCTACGATTCAACACCGTTCAACTATTTTTTTTAAGAACACATTAAAGGATAGGTATACGCTAATAATCCTAAAATAATTTTCAACTTAAAAGATGATATCCGAAGAGTAATTGGTAAGAGAGAGCCCCGGTTGTGTAAGGATGTTATTGAAAATTTTAACAAAAGAATAGTTACTTGTAAGAAAGCACGCGGTGGTCACTTACACGATATTATTTTTCATTTATAAATGGTATACACTCAACTATTATTTACAATAAAGAAATTTGAAATTTCAGCGAAAATTCTGTGATTTATTTTCAGTTAAAAAGTGTGTCTTCGTTGAAATATACTTTACAAAAAGGTTTAAAGATTAAACATATTAGAATCAATAAGAAGACATATAGTCTTAAAAACTAAAAAAAATATAATAACAAGATTACAATATATATATATATATATATATATATATATATATATATATATATATATACACGATTTATAGAAATATCTGCATAGATTTAATATATTTATTTTGTTTCTAATGATCATTCCATATTTTATTTTAATTTAAATACAGATGTGAAAAAATTCTAAACATCTATACAAAACTGAATAGTATTCAATCGTTTTGTAAATACATATGCAAATTTTCCACCAAGAAGCGAACGTTTCAAACAGGAAACATTTTTCTGTTGACCTACATCCACACATGGTATTATATATCCATTGTACGAACGTCACTAAAATATATATATCATTTCAAATCCATACACACTTGTATCGTTCATATAAATATATATATATATATATATATATATATATATATATATATATATATATATGTATGTATATATCTTCAGCATCCTTTATACGCAGCCATTATTTCGAATAACCCGACCGCCTCCCCGTTGTCAGGTCTTAAAATACTTACCCCTTTTTCAGCATGTACTCTGTAAGTATCGTATACCATTTTATCAGAAATATTTTATGGCGTACATTTTCATATGATGCTCTTACACTTTATTGCAGGTGTCGTTTTGCACGACATAATTTGTAATTTCATCTTCACTCATTTCGCTGTACGCCGTTATGGTATTTCGCGTCGGTTGCGGCTATATTATTAAATATACGATTTATTGGACTCATTTATTTCGTTTACATACACTTTTCACTAAAATATATACGTGTATATATTTTTAACGACGTTAATTTTTTAAATAATTAACCTTCGTCGAACGAAAAGGATTAAGCGAGTAATCGTACTGGATTCATTTTTAAAAATGGAAAGATAATTGGCGTCGAGTTAAATGAAAATAATAAAAGTTTTTATAGCAAATAACGGAAAGTAGTTATTTTTTTCAGTGTACATATTAAGAGATGTTTTCATTACACACAGTGTGTAAAAATGTGGTAAGGTGAAGAATAATTCATACTTAATTAAATAATACAAAATTATATCTCACACAAATGATTATTAACTAGAACTAATAGAATAAAATTATAAATTAAAGAAAGTTTAGAATTAACATTAATTTTTTAAAAAAAGGAATTTAATCATACAGTATGTGTGAATAGTAAATTAAATTTTATGAAATTTCGTTTGGACAAAATGCAACGATTAGTATGAAATTTTAAATTCAAATAGTAATTATTCTAAATAGTATGCTTGATTATTCATACACACACACAAACACACACAAACACACACACACACACACATATATATATATATATATATATATATATATATATATATAAATATATGAACTATGAAAGACAAAAAGGCTGTAAGATAAACTAACCTTGTAGTTTAGCAACTCCTTTAAACGTGATGGGTTCAATAATGCTTGGATCACTTTTTCCTTTGGCGTTGACGGCATAAACCACAATACGGTACGACGTACCGGGGGCGGCGACACCAGCGGCATCGACCAAAAACGACGGGGGTGTTGATCTAGTCGAAACGTTCAGAGCAACACGGCCAGATATGGTCGAAGCTGAATAAGAACCGCTGATCGTGGATGTCATTTCTTGCAGTTCGAGGACGAAATGTTGCGGTAAGCCGCCGTCGAAACCGTCAGCGCATTCAACTTGTAACGAATCTTGTGTCTGATTCAGGAGTGTGCAGTTTGTTAATGGAAATGGACGACCTGAAATCGAATTTTTTCATATAAGAAAACAGTTATTAAATGGATAAGATGTAGAGATTTCTGAATATATGGTTTATTATGAAAAAAAAATATTATTTAAAAAAAGCAATATAATAATTTAAACAATACTTAAATACATTCTTTTTTTAAAAAAAAACTAGAAATATTTGATAAATTAAAATGTTTCATTATTTATGAGAAAAAAGTTTATTTACGGACACGATATAAAATCAAACGTTGAGAAATATTGACTTTCAGTCACTTTTTAGAAATCTTATGGGGAAAAAACATATAATATTTAATATCTTATAAAAATTTACATAAAAATTGAAAATAATTATTTTAACAGCTTTTACAGAGTAATCAATTACTAAATTTATTTGGTTAGAATATTAAACTTTAACAATACCCTAAATATATTTCAAGCTCTGTGACTAAACTTACTTTCACGAATAATTCTTTCATTCGCGTCATAAAATACACATTTTTTTATGATCAAATATGATAAATAATTGAGTATTTGTCATTTTCAATTGTTGCTAATAACCATGTCCATGATGACATCTTCATTGTTAAATTATGTTTCCATACAGCAAAAAATTTACAGATATTTATGTACCTTATCTCTCTGATTATGACAGCATAGCCATTGTTACTTATATGGATTTTAATGACGATGCTTTCATCCTCAGATCTGTCAGGTTTTTTTATGATCAAATATGATCAATAATTGAGTATTTATTATTTTCAATTGTTGCTAATAGCCATGTCCATGATGACATCTTCATTGTTAAATTATGTTTTCATACAGCAAAAAATTTACAGATGTTTATTTACCTTATCTCTCTGATTATGACAGCACAGCCATTATTACTTATGTGGATTTTAATGACCATGCTTTCATCCTCAGAGCTGTCAGGTTTGTGTACTTATTGTGCTGAGTGAAGAATTCATTTATGAAAATATAATAGATCTAAATAAGCTTAACTGAAATACAACTATTTATAGACTACTAAAGAGATGGACGTTTTGTAAAAAAGAAATTGTTATGTTTGACAAATATTTTTATAGCTGTATCGATGAGGCAAGTTTGAGTACTAAAATAAAATTTTATTTATAAAAGTTAGTAAACATTTTCTATCGAATTTTTGTCATATTATTTCTATAAAAGATTAACTTTACTATATATTCAAATTAATTGGACGAAAATTCTTTATACATGAAAAAAATAACATTTCAGTTCTTGAAAAAATATATTATAGATATTTATTTATATAAAACTTCATTCGGAATCTTCGAATTTAAGTTTAAAAAAAGAATAAGAGAATAAAAGAGTAAAAAAAATAATTTAACTATAAAACGTGAACAAAGTACTGCTGTTAAATGCTATGAAATAAAGATATTTTTCTTATAGTTTTTGATAAAAATTTCATACTAATCCACATACATATATACATACATATATATATATATATATATATATATATATATATCTTTATGTAAATATATCATTTGTTTTCATACCTAGTAAAACTGACCATTTCGAAAGTCAATTCCAACAAAAACAAGTTTTTATCGAGTAATACAAATTGAACAAGATTACAACAACGCTTGTAACAAACAGCATACAATTTTTCCACAGTTTAAAGAAAAAAAGACAATGTCGTCCTGAAGTCCAGTACCGTAATATGACAGTTTAATTAAACCCTTTCTTACGGTATCGCGAATAATGGCAATACACACAGATATACACACGTACGAAAAACGAACATCAGACAAAAAAGTATCATTTTGAAGAATAATAACCTACCGCATCGTCAAAATACAATCATATATCAAACGACAACGCAGACCATATTTTCATCAAAATTCCATGAAGACATATCGTTTAAAAACCGTGACAAAGCCCATATCTGTATCATCTGTACTGTATACACACACACGCGCTTACACACGCGTAAGAAAAAAATGTATAGGACCGTTCGTTTATATGAAGGGCAACTTTTATATAAAGATCGGTATTATGTGTGTACATATATATATATATATATATATATATATATATATGTATACATACATTTAATATATAAAAACAGAAGTTTTTCGTCGACTCGACTCGAAATAAAAAAAAACATCAAGTTACCCCTTACCAATCACACCCTGTTTTCACTCACACTCAAAAGTTATTTTGAAACGTGAAATACAAATATTTATATATAGATACATATATCTGTGTATGAGTATGTAAATGTGTTTGTTTGTGTGTGTGTTAAAAACTCAAACTGCACGCTTGCACATGAATACGACACCCACTCTTTTGTAACAATGCTACTGACACATAAGGGTCGCATCGCAGTCGTGTAAAAATCATTTTCTGAAAAAACGACCGTTTTCTATTCGTTCTCTCATTTCACTCACACATTTTTCCGTCTATTTTGGCAATCACTGTGTACATATACACACATATACACACAAATATATATATATATATATACACATATATATATATATATATATACATATATATATATATATATATATATATATGTGTGTGTGTGTGTATGTATAGATAACAAACTAAAACCAACGACAACATAGACACAATACAACAAACAACAATGTTGAACGCAATTTGGTGTCCGTTATGTGTTTCGCCTTTCCTGCGGCGTTGTCGGCCACGAAGGTTTCAACCTTCATTCCTGCAGCAGGCAGAAAAGTATAAGACAGGACACCACGCCAACGAAACGAACGAAAGAACATTCACACTGAAGTTTTCCAGCGAAAAAGCGTTGCCGATGGTGGTCCGTTCATTGGATATTCACGACACGGTGTTACTTTGTCCGTGACTGCGTCGCAGAAGAAGCCAAAGAAGAAACATTACACCCGGAGTGGTTCAGATAACGCACATAGTTCGATGTTCCTGCTGCGTTGTATGTGCGTAAGGTAAACTCGGCAAAGCGTATTTGTAAAAGGATGTGTACGATTGTTTTGTGTCAAAAAATGATGTGTACTTGTGTGTAGTATCTGTGTTCTATTTCTATATCTATTAATGAGTACAGTTGTAGAAGAATATAAATGTAAAAATATGAGTTCATTATAATTATCATTGGAAAAATTATTTCTAAGTTTTTTACTGAATTTAAAATGGTAATTAATTCATTTCCAAATATGTCATTTATTTTATTTTTTCTACAATATTTTCCTGTACAAACATCTTTATATATTATTGATAAATTCAACATACTCGTTTTCTATATTTGGAAGAATAAGAAGTTAAAATGTTTGAAAATTTCAAAGAAATTTAGTCAACGACATCTTCTAACCTGTGTTGAAAAAAGAACCAAAATTGGCTCGTAATTTTTGAAAAGACTATAGTAACTGTCTTTTATTGTGTTTTGTAATTCTCGTTATTATAATTACGCGAATTATTTAAATATGATACGGAAATAAATTATTCCTGAATTAAAACGTATCAGATTTATAAGAAATTGTTTTACATGAATATGGTGCAAATTGCTACTTTGTTCTTAGAATTACACTATTCTTAAATAAGGTTTTTTCAAGTAGATGGATTAGAATGGCTGGATCAATCTCTGAGCAGGGCTTTGAACAGATTCTTCTGTCCTGTCCATCAATTTATTCTTATTAAAATTTCAAGGGGATCATATTTGGAAATTGATTTTTTGGACATGTTGAAACTCTTATGTATTCATTAAAATCTTGATTCAAAGTTGATATCTGAACTAGAATTACTAATGTGATTTATGCAATAATCGAAATCTAGGTATAGAAAATATTTATAAAATAATATCTTGCTTTCTTCATAACTTTACTCGGTTGGTGAAACTTAATAAACTCCAACTAAAATATAATAAAATTTGAAAGACTAATTTAACTGAAGTGGTTTACGATTTTATTTTTTTTTCTTATAAAAATTATTAATACATTAAATTACATAAACACTTCATAATTAGTGTAAATATATATATATATATATATATATATATATATAATATATATATATATATATATATATATATATATATATATATATACATATAATTTTAAAGTGTTGAAGAAATATGAGTATTAATAACTTTTGTAGGAAGAAAGGCATTATTTGTGAAAAATATCAATAAGATTAAAATTCAAATATTCTCCATTTAATTGAAAATTTATAATTATTTATGCTACTAATAGATTGTGAATTAATGAATAACATGCTTTTCTTTGTTACTTTATTTACATTCAAAGTAGACTTCAAACTCCTGGAAATATATATATATATATATATTATATATATATATATATATAAATATATATATATATATATATATACATATATATATATATATATATATATATATATATATATATATACATAAGCGGGTCGTTTGATAAAGTTTTTAAATTTCTATGATATAGCAACACAATTCATTTGGAAACATTACGGCTGTCAATTGTCACATTTCAAACTAGCATAGGCGAAATTTCAGCCAGAAGCGGCACGTTGTTCACGTTTTACAGATGTTTGAACCAAGCCAGTAGCCGTTAGAATGGAAAAAAATGAGCAGGCCTTTTCACCGTGGATGAAACATGGATTCACCACTACACACCGACTGGTGAAAGTGCGCCAAAGAAAACGAAGACCCTTCTCTCGGATGGGAAAATGATAGGCAATGTTTATAGTGATTCACAAGGAATTATACTTATCGACTACTAACGAAGGGGAAAACGATAACAGGAGCCTATTATGCAATATTACTGGATCATTTGAAAGAAGAGATGAAACAGAAATGGCCAAGATTGGCACTAAAGAAGTTCTCTTTCATTAGGACAACGAGCCGTCTCACAAATCAACCGTCGCAATAGAAAAATTACATGAATTAGGCTTCGAATTGATTCCACATCCACCCTATTCTCCAGAGCTGGTCCGCTGAGAATTCTTTCTCTTTCCAAACTTCGGGGAGAAATTCTCACCGAATGAAGATGCCATCGCTGCCGTTAATGAATATTTTGCAAACTTGCTGGATAAAGTGTATAGCCTTCAATGGAGACATGTTGAGAAATAAAATCGATTTTTCTAAAAAAACGGTGTTTAATTTGCTTTTTTACCATACTTATCAAACGACCCACGTATATACAAATATATATATATATATATATATATATATATATAAATAAGAAAACAAAATCATCTGAAAAGTTTGCACTTAAGTTGTTTTCATATATCAAAGCAAATATTCGGATATAAAAAAAAACTGTATGAAGAATGATGTATATTCAATTTCAATTTTGGGCACAAATATATTAAAAATACTATTTCATATACTAGTAAAGAATTAGTAATTATTTAAAAAGCTTTCTGGCGAGTAGGTATGTGTCTACATTTATATATATATATATATATATATATATATATATATATATATATATATACATTTTTGTTATCAAAAAAGATGTAAGAGAGTGATCAATAGAAAATAAATTATTCGTTATTTAAATGCAGATATATTTCCAATCGGGTGGATATTTAATTCTTTATAGTATTTTAGAAATGGAGAATATTTAATGTACAAAAAGAGTTGATTATAGAAGAGAAAAATCCTTACAATATTCTAAAATTTTCAAAAGGAACATATCAAATTGTTAAAATAATCTAGAATTAATTTATTATTGTATGTAAAAAATAACATTGTAATATGTTATTATTAGAAATATCATTTTTCAACTGTTATATACATTTTTATGTAACTAAAGACTATTGATTATAACTTATATCTGTGACAGGCACGCGTGTTGATCATCGCAGATAAAAAAACAGAACGTTTCGATTATAATAAAATATTATTGGTAGAAAGTGGAGGTCAATATTTATCGGATTAATATACGAGTTCTTAACTATACGAGATATCCACTACGAATGCGCCTATTAACTCCGACAACACATTATATAAGGTTATAATTCAGATCGAACGCGTCCCGAACTCCTCTACACCATCCGCCCGAACCCCATTCGTCTGATGTTGTGGCCGTTATCTCAACCCCTACGTTTTCTTTACTTTCGGTGGTTCACGTATGTCATAGCATATGTGCTATTGTGCCATTTGGTGATTTTACGTGCGTTATACAGTGACAACGATAGCGGGAATAGATTTTTTACGAAAAGATGGTCGAACGGCTGTATCTGTGTTCGAGATTTTTTCCGGAATTGATTTGCTTCCGTAATGTACTGATAGAAAAGAGGTGTGTTGTAAAGATTATGTGCATAAAAATATTGATTTATTTATTTTTCAAATAGTTTCAAATATATTAGACTTAAAATCGAATTAATATTAAGACATTTTTCATATCTAAATTATATAAAAACATTTTATGACTTTTATTCCACAATAACAATTTTTCAAGAATTTCTTTAGTGATTTGATGTAAATATGGTACATATAATCCAACTTATTTCACAGAAAGGAATAAAGTAAGTTGTTTAAAAAATATAAATAGAATATTCTGTGTGCATGTATTTACAAAATATTTCTATACCTATCGAAATGCTCTTTGATTAAATATTAAAACATAATACAATTCAATATTCAAATTAATTGGAGATATATCAATTACAATTGACAGAGAGATAACGATAAATTATAGATTATAAAAAAAATACACAATAATATGTCAACCACGGAATAAATCCAACACAAACAAGTAAATAGCAAGGGAAAAGAAAAAAATGGTTTCGTTTGAAATCTGTTTCAATAATGGACGAATAAAGATAGTTACTATAGAATATAAAAAGCTAGAAAGATACAAACATGACAACTGAATAAAATCTAGAGCAATGTATACATTGATTCAAGAAAAATTACTACGAAGACCCTAGTACGTCTCAACCTTATATTGTACCGTACAAGATGACTTTATATGAACCGTATAAGGATTATATAAATTCACCTTATACAAACCATATATGGTTTATTTAAGGCCACCAATATCATCTACATATGGTCTATAAAACAGCTATAAAATGGTTAAATCTATAAAATGAGACTTTCTTTACTGTATAACGATCATATAAATCCACTTTATATGCCTTACAAGATAATTATAAGGTATATATATATATATATATATATATAAGGTATATATATATATAAGGTATATATATATATATAAGGTATATATCCTTATATGAATTGTATAAGGAATATCTAAAACCTTATATAGATTATATAAGGTTGAGGATTACTAGAGAAGTTATTGAAAAAGTCATAAATTTACAAAACAGCAACAACCGTGGGAAACAGCAATATAATATATGATTTAACAATATTATTGTAGCTAACTAATACAAAGAAAAGTAGAAAATGTTAACTGAGTTTTGCTTAAAAAAAAAATAAGCACTAATACAATTTTCATAAGATCTAACAAATAAAATACAGTAGCAATTATTTAAAAAAAAATGTTTATCATATACACAGCATTGATTTAGCTATAGCTCAATTTTTAAACATTTAAAATATCTCATTTCATAGTATATTACTTCAGACATCGATTGTTTAATTAATAAAATAAAATATTAGATTTGTAATCTATTTTTAATAATTTATTTCGTTTCATAAAAACAAAAATTTATAATTTAGGATCGACAATGGTTGTGTGTATGAAGAAAGTTTCTTTTTTCAATACTGATTTTAACATTTCATATATCTAGTATTAAAAATATGTACAGGGACGGACTGTACATCAGGGTGCCTTGAACCTTTATCAGTTTTAGTGCTTCCAAGAATATATATGTATGTGTATATATATATATATATATATATATATATATATATATATATATGTATGTGTATATATATATATATATATAATGTAAATTTTTTGTCTGCACTTCATTAAATTATAGAAATTATGGAATTAACGAAAGAGAGAGGTGATGCAAAGAATGCACTGAAAATAATGATTTATTTTATTTTTTTAGGTATCTAAAATATTAACTCACATTTTTAGAACAAAAATCACAAATATTTATTATAGAATGACATATATTGTATATATGTATATGTAAAATAAAGAACAAAAGAAAAAAAAGCAACTATTATACAAACGGAACAAAAATATGTATGTACGGGAAAATTAACAAAATTATAAAACTTTTTTGTGGGATTTTTTTATCAGCATACTCTCTTATTGCATTTTCATAAAATAACGCTTTTGTTATGTCTGCTTCAATAGATAAAATTTAATTATTCCAATTTAATTTAAAGAAAGAAAATTTAATTATCCCATGTGAATGTGAGATCAAAATTTATTTCCATATAGATCCGTCCCTATATATATATATATATATATATATATATATATATATATATATATATACTTAAAATATATATATATATATATATATATATATACTTACAAATATATATATATATATATATATATATATATATATATTATTCTAAAAAAAATGTTTATTGAAGAAAATAAACTGTTCATCGAATATTTTATCTATAAATATATCAATTATGTTTTAAAACTTATCGAGAACGTGGAAGGATTTAAAATTAGATCATTTCAGTACGATTCAATTGTTAAAATTCTTTAAGATGGTTTTTATTTTTAGCGCGTGCAATCTTAGAAAGTTATATATATATATATATATATATATATATATATATATATATGTATATATATATATATATATATATATATGTATATATATATATATATATATATGTATGTATATGTATGTATATGTATGTATATGTATGTATGTATGTATATATATATATATCTGTTTTGTATTCAATTTTCATCCATTGTATGATACGTGTGATAAGAATATAAAACCATCTAAAAACACACATCGCATAAGTACATCTTTGTTTCGTTATGTAACAATTTGTTATGTGCGTGTGTGTGTTTATTTTATTCGAACGATCGATGTGAACTTCTTCAGCATTGAAACGAAACGGATATAGTGATTTTCGTACGCGTGCCACTCGTACTGTCTTGTTCTCGTCGCGGTGTTATCTACCTCAACAAAGCGTGGACTTATCCTGTCTTGAATATAAACTCGTTTTTTTCGATTGACAGTTTCTGTTTGTTTCTGGCGATATTCGCAGCGAAATGTCGGTTGCACAGCCTCTTTTATATGTATGCGAAAATGTCGAGAACATTTAACCGACGAGGAATCGTTGGAATTCTCGGCGAGTTTGCGATTTTCGACCCGGTAATGGATGCAGAATTGTTCATATACAAACACGTGAACAATATATGTGTGTGTGTGTGGGTATGTGTATGCATCTGTATACAACACATCTGTACTAACATAAATGTACAAAGTTCTTTTTCAAAGAAATAGGCCTTATGTTTGATTTCAAATAATGATTTTTCTTTCAGCAGTTTTATTATAATATTACGTTATAATCTCTTTCTGAATTCTGGTTCTTCAGTGACAATTTAGAAAATACTATTCTATAAAATCAACGTATAAACATAAAGATTTATTGATCTTTTTTTGAGTATAAGTTTATTAAAAATAATTTTCATATCGAGTACTTTCTACTAGTTGATAGTTAATGTGTAATTGACGTATTGAAGAAAAAATAATTAATATACTTAATTGTTAAATTCAACTCTTCCGATGTACGGTCATACTTTTTTAACACTATTGTTTTCTGCCTTTCTGTCCTCATGTGAAACTACCATGCACTTTTACAATATTTATATGTGTTGTCCGATCAAAATCAATAATAATTTTAATAGTTCAGTTACTTATATGTTGTTATCATTAAGTTTATGTTTGGCTGATTGAACAGAGCACTCATTTAAGATTAAATAATGGATAGTTTAAACCTAAACGTTCCATCAAGGGTGTGTTTTTATTTTGTATTTGTGCTTAGGCACTAATGACCTTAGCTGTAGCCGCGACTCTAAACAGCAAATATTTGTCTATCAAACCTATTGGGTTCGTAAATTATTATATCGATTACTCAGAAATAGATATAAAATTTTTTAAATAAAATATTAGTTGTCTTTTGTGGTCCGAAATATCGTTGATGTGGTTTTTGCCCCGATGAACTATTTATGACTTTCTGTCACATCTTTTAGGTCCCTTGAATCTTGCTCAGTTAGTTTGAAAATTTACAAGTGATTTGTGTACACCTCAAGAAAAGAAATAAGGTGATATATAAAATATAGCAATTAGGTGATATTATAAAGATTTTAATGATTTAATAGGATAAGAGCACCAACTAAATACCTCAACGGAATATCAGATAAGCAGATAATCATAACTCTTGATGACATGACAATAAATATTTTAATTTTCTTTTCCTATTATTGTCTTGTGTGTGAACTATATTAAAAAAGATATTGATAGTACTATGCAACAGTTTCTGATGAATTATTTAAGATCTGCAGATATAGTTGACATCAATTCTGTAAATTATTACAAAATAAATTTTAATTTAAATAAAAATTAGTTCTAATTTCTTAATAGTACTATAGTTAAGTCTTGTAATCTATTTATAAAATTTTTAAACTATTCAAATATATTGAATTTTATAAAAATAATTGAAAATATATAAAAAAACATTCATTACAAGAAATGATTTGCAATTTCTTGAATATGTTAATAAAATTATGTTAAATATTAATTTCTTTTAAAAAATGTTCTTTTAAAGATTTTTTAATAAAAAATTTAAATTATTTATATTAAGATCTTTTTATAAAAAATGTTATATTAAAAATGAGATAGAAAAATACATATCATAACAAAAATAAACTAAGGAAAAATGATTGGGTTTGTTTAACTTTTATTAATTTGTAATTTTTTAGATAATAAATTCATATGCAATTCCTCATTAGAATGAATTCAATGTTAATAAAAGTTTAACAAAAATACAAATTATCGGTTGAAAACTAAAGAAATCGAGAAATAATTAGTAGTTTAAAAATTATAAATTACGAGAGAAAATTTAAGTAATTAAAAAAATAATTTATTGAATTTAAAATAGTTGTTTGAATTTAATATTCATGATATTATAAACAAATTCATTTCATTTTTTTTGTAAGCAAGGACATTACTTTTTAAAAGTATTTTTAATAGTCATAATTTGTGAAAAAATCTGTTTATAATTATTTTTTAACATGACTAAAAAAGTTTAAATTCTTTTTTATATAGATTGTAAACACGTTAATAAAATTCATTTCATGAACTTTTCAACTATAAAGTCAATTTCATGTGTAGATAAATAACCAGTGAATTAAAAACTACAATACTCATTATAAATATCGTATAGATGTTTAATGAGAAAATAAATCGTACGAATTGTTTTCGAGTTTTACGTTAGACAGTGTTGTGAACTAAAATAGATTATAAAATAAATAAAAGCAAAAAGAAGAGTTTAAATGTTGTTTCATTGAGAGCGTTACCGCAGACCTGATTAAAAATGTAAATATATTCTAGTATAATAAGCTGTTTGATTGTTAATTAAACACATCTATTCAGTATAAAACTAGTTAATAGTCAGTTGAAAGTTTCGAAACTTTGATAGAACACACAGACACAAAGTTAGTTCTGAAAAATGTCACGTTCCGTCGAATTCAGGAAAATTTAAACATCCCCCAGTCATAATAAAACACAAGTCTCGGGCCTTACAACTATATTACAAGACTATCTCGAACAGAAACTCCAATAACGACAACTCGGAGTACACCGAAGTTGAGGTCATATTATCACAACCTCATTGGCATATACTCACTCGGAGGGTAGGTTGAAACCAGCCAGCCAGCCAGCCAGCCAGTCGACGAACCGACCAGTCAGTCAAACCCCCCTCGTCACTCACACTCGTTCCAATCTAAATTCCGTACGGGGCGGTCATCCCCACCGGCGTGAGAAATGTGATGGGTTGGATGTGAATGGGTGACGTGGAGGGTTGATGTTTTGGCATGGCGTGGCGTGTCGTTGGCTGACACAAATGAACCAATCGATCTCAATTACCAACACGCTGTCGCTCATTCTAGTTGGTCTATCGCCGCCGACACACAACGGTCTTGCCGGCTGGTCGGCCTGTCCGATGCCACTCGCACAACCTAATGTTCGCCACTTCGTCGCTCTTATATGAAATTTTGACCGCTATTAATTCCAGACCGGCTTGATTTATGGATTAATCACGATTAAAGACACAACCGCTGCCGACCGATCGAGCGACCGCTGTAAGTAACGTGCATTTTAACCCTACGCGGTTACAGATCGACAACGCACCCCTGCGCTCTCTGTTTAATGTATGACACGATGACGTATGCAACGCGTTCGGGGGCCCGCTTTCCAGTTATTTGAATTTATTTCGACGTTTATTTCGCGCCGAATGGAGTGGAACGCTTTTTATGCGTTATTTGATTCGATTTTATTGCCACTGTTTCGTTTAATAACCGCGGTATAATTTTCACGCGGTGCTTTATAAAATGAAAATTATTAACTAGATTCGACAGTATTTTTCGACAATAAACATATAATAATTGAACGTTTCAACGGACGATTTAGTGAGAAATATGTATTTTTAAACGCAACTTAGTTTTATTGATACACAAAACTTATACATACACAAACACACACAGACATATATATATATATATATATATATATATATATATATATATATATATACCTTAATTAGACATATAAAAAACCTTAGACCTAACAAAATGAATTATAATAATTTATCTACTTTCAAGGGTATTAAACTGTCTAGTGAAGATAAATTACATATTTTTGTTTTAGAATTACTACTCATTTTCAAAAATTTATTCTTTCTTTAATCCACAAACTATAAAAAAAATCATGGTCAAAATATTCAATAAATCATTACTGAACATTTTTGATTGTTGTTTAAGTATGTTTTTTTACTTTTGATGGTTATTTTAAGAACAAAGGTAATGAGAAATTTCATTATTCTTTATTTTGGTGCTTTGAAAATAATGCTATCTTCATCAAAATGTGAATAAAAAATAACTAAAAATGATCAATAATAATTAATTGATCATTTTTGATTTGAAAATTTTTGTAGTTTGTGGATAAAAAAAGAATTGATTTATGAAAGTAAATTCAGTCACAATGTTCTAAGTGTATCACACCTCTTCTCAATTAACATATTAATTATTTATAAAAGATATTTATCAATTCATTAATAGTGTAATTTCACGCCAAATAAAGTTATTTTGTTGCATATGGCTGACAATATATTTAATGATAAAACTTATTGAGAAGAGTATATTAAAATAAAATATTTATGAAACATTAAAGGTATTTTTATAGTTATGGAATTGAATAGATAGTATAAAAGCTATAATTTGATAAGTGTCTTCAATAAAATGATAATAATGTGACAAGAAGCTTCAAATACACGAACATATTTTTAAGAATATTATCCTCAAATAAAAATAAAAAAAATAAATTTGGTATTATACTTGTTATATTTACTAGTACGTGAATATGACTAATTGATCCATATAGTTAATTTATTCATTTAAGTTTTATCCCAAACAATAAAAATAATTTTTTGATTAGTTTTTTATGAAAAAAAATCGGTAAGTACTAAATGAAATTTTTTTCCTAATACAGAATGAGATTTTTTCTTAACAAAATACGATATGTAAACACATAACAAAAAGAAAAATTACTAAAATATCAGACATAGAAAACTTCTTATTGTGAAATCATTATTCCTGTATAAACTAATAGAAGACAATTTTATATTGCGTAATTTATATATATATATAACGGTGTTGGACCTTATAATAGTTTATTGGATGGCAGAGTGAATAATGGCCTATTAATTCTAAAAAATAAGATGATGAGAAAATATATATTTTATTTAATCGTTTTCAAATTAATATCTTAGAGTGGTGTTTTAAATCTATCAATCATAGTTTTGGAGCATAAATTATTTAAATATATTCACATTATCAAAAGGGTACTAACATTTTTCTGACTGCAGGATCCGTAAATCATGGATCAGCAATATATATATATATATATATATATATATATATATATAATTTCGAAATGTAAAATTACAAGGTCTAAAAATTTTGACTGAAGGTAAGACTCACCTGCAGCGACTACCTGAAAGAGACAAGGCACACGTTGCTTTCCAACAGCGTTGGTCGCCCAACACGCCAACGTGCCGTAATCCATATCGGACGAGGGTGTGTAGTTGAGTCGAGAGACGCTACCCTCGCTGACGAATCGCGCCGGAGGCACATCAGCCAAATCACCTGAACTGTTGAATGTCCAGTGAAACGCTACAGGCGGTGGGTTCGCATCCACTGCGCAACGTAAAGCGACCGTCTCGTGTTTCAGTGCACCAAGAAGTTGCTCTTCACCGAGGCACACCGGAGCGTCTGAAAAAGAAGCATTTATCATAGAATTTTTCTCGTATGTTTATGTGTATCTGTGTATTTTTTTATTCTTTTACTGTATATGTATTTATCTGTTGCATGTGTAGAAGTGTTAAAAATAAATAGATATCATAAGGTCATAGATCAAATCGTTTTTTTTTTTAGTAAAAAGATGGTGTACTAGAGATTCGATGCGATATATAATATTTATTTTATGTATATAAATTATTAAACAAGGTTTAAATTAGTAAAGAGAAAATTTATAGACTGTTTATAACTTTTTTAATAAAAGTATTTTCTTTTATTCTACTAGTAATTTAGATAACTAGAACAATTATCACATGAAATTTTCGATGATTGTTCAATAATTCATAATGAAATTTTAGTTCAAGTACACATTAAGAAAATAGTAAAAAATACAGTAAATTATATTTTTAGTAGTATTCTTTTATCAAATTTTATATATGTGTAAAATAATTTATTGTGAATTTGATATCTGCCTAATTTTTTAGACAAATGTGTTTTTAGAATTTTTGTCAATACACATATAGCTGTGAGAAAACTCTTATATCGGTTGATTTATTAGTTTTGTAAATATTTTTTGATATTTTTATCATTTTGCTAGTATATTTATTAAATAATAGTCATATTTAGTCTGTTTTTATATACGAAAATAGCATTTTTTAATTCAGAAATAGAAGTCTTGTGCAGTGATTGACAAATCATTGATTATTAATTTTAGATTTATTTATAGGACTTGAAAATCTTGACAGTACAAATATATATCTACAATACTCATATGAATTCACTCGGAATATTTCTAATAAAAGAATGAATATACGATTAAAAAAAACAATATAGTTATTAATAAATTACTGAGATACCTATAAATTATGTATAAAAATTGTAAGTGATATTTATATGAAGTGACACAAATTTAATTTTTTTATCAGATCTACTTTACTGAAAACAAAAAAGAATAATTTTATTTTTGTTCCTTTAAACAGTATTTAATACACTTAGTTTTTTAACAAAAGAAATATTTTTATTATAATCTTGGATTCAAACTTAATCTATTGGTCTGCAGACCACCGAACTAGTTAAAAAAGTACGATAATATATAGATTCAAGTTTATGATCACTTTAAAGTATTTTTTTCTTTTCAATCTTATTTTTATCTAACTCATATATATATATATATACATCAATTTAGATATACTGCAGATTGAATGCCGACGGCGCAACATATTGTTCTTATTCGACAAACAAACGGAGCCTCTTAATGTAAAGTACGCATATATATATATATATATATATATATATATATATATATATATATATATATACACGCGTATGTATAATAGGAACTAACATGACAAGAACTGTTTGAAGCACTATTCTGTGTAATGTTCCGTTGCCACTAAGCCGAAATAGCAGTCTTACTATCCGTACAACGCACGCATATTCCAACATTCCACCACCCACCACCTCAAGTACATTTCGGTAGTACAGATATCTTTACAGTGGCTGTTATTAGCAACTAAATTGTCGCTTTATTATAGAAACTTACTAAGTATATCTCAAAGCCGTCGCGTATATAATTTAATACCTAACACGAATTATTTATTGCAATTAATTTATAGTGTGTGACCTTAAACGATTGATACCATAGAGTAGTCGTGGGTAATCTGCTCTATTTTCAATGGAGATGTTTATACGTATAGAAAAAATTAATTACTTGTTTAATATTTATGAATGAACACTTATCTTATAATTGGAGGAAGAGTATTCATAGATTTTTTTAATCGCTATATATACATATATATATATATATATATATATATATATATATATACATATATATATATATATATATATATAATATATATACACAATAAATTAGACATAATATCCTATAAGTTTTATTTTTTCCGTTTTTTTACAGTTATTACCTATAGATTTTTTTCTTTGTTGTTTTTTAATTAATAATTAAAATGTAAAATTAATAAAAAGAAACAGCTATCAGAGCAGTAAATAAGATGAAAAGTACAAAAAAAGATGTCTATTCAATTGAATAATTAATAAAAATTCGATTTTATTTCTGAATTATATTCATAAATATTGAATATAAAATAAATGACAAAATTAATCATGATTTTGAGCAAAAACAGGTTCAAATCAAAAGATGAAATTTTGAATTAAAAAAATATAAACTGAATTAGATCTGGAAAAATTGTGTTATGAATAATAGATTAATAAAGATAATATATTTTAAAAAAAATACTTTGTCGATATAATAAAAACTTGATACATTTTCAGTTTCCCTACGGCACAGCTCAATTAAAATTTCACACTTTAAACTAACGTGAGTAAAACTGTTGATAAAACCAGAAGTGTAAGTAAATGTTTAGGATCTATTTGAATTTGGCAGCAATATATATATATATATATATATAGATATATATATATATATATATATATATATATATATATATATAGATATATATATATATATATACATATATACATATATATATATATATATATATATTATACATGTACATATGAAAACCTACAACATAAAGCAGATATATCCAATAAATCCTACTATTCAGATAATGAGAAAAAAATCATCTTATTAGTGCAGAAAATTCTATTTACTCTCTTGGTTTCAAAATTAAAATTTACAATTTCCAATAAGACAATAAATAATACTCAAGTAATATTTTTAAATAACAATGGGATTGAGTAAACTATTCACCTATTTTTTCACTTATGAATGTATATATATATAATACATTTTTTGATAAATTTATATATTTGTTTCAAATATTCTTAAACATTCGGTACTGGTACTAATATCAGTATTGCTTAATTGTATTTATTTTCTATAATAAGATTGTTTATCTCTTGTTTGTGATTTGTTACTAATTTTTATTATTATTAATATTTTTGGTCGTTGTGATATCTTTGCTTATTTTCATTTCTGTTTGCAATAATCAATTTTGATACTTGTATAAGTTGATATATTTTTATGTACAATTTTTAATAATAAATTCTTTGTATATTATAAAATTGGGAAAGAATTATTATGCAGAAATACTGTAACAATAAAATACAAAATTGTATCATACATAATAAAATATAATTGACTTTAAAAATGATTACAAAATTTATATTTTGACAGAGATTTAAAGAAAATATTAAAAATAACTACAAATTAATTATAATAATTTCTAATAACTACAAATCAGTATATTTTTTTGCTTTAATTATCAACGTTTTCAGTATTATTTTTATTTGTTTTCTGAAAACATATTTTTAAGTTTCGAATAAATAAAAAATAGTATTAAAAAGAATTCTACAAATTAATCTTCTTTTTAAAACATTCTGATAAAATCATATAAAAAAAAACACAAGAACATTCTTTATTCAAATATGGATATAAATTTGTAGAAATAATTAAATACATTTTCAAAGCAATAATAATGCAGAACCATATTTCATATCTAAAATAAAATCTTCACTTTATTTCCTCGTATACATTTTTCATCAAACCAGGCTCTACACAAACATCGGTGATCTGTAGGAAACGAAGGTACACGCGCCACTAAGGATTTACTGAAGTATTCTTATGGGTGCATTGAGTCATTTAAAATTTATCAAAACGAGAAATATTTTATTCTGAAAGAACCGATGCATAAATGACACACCATGTCCGCTTTTACATTATTTTGTACAGTTGTTTTCTATGAAACGAGTAAAATTTTTAGTTATTTTCGAAATTAAATATTTTTATTTTAGTTATCTTATAATTTTCAACATTAAATTAATTCAGATAATAGTCTTGTTTATCCTATAATTAATATTAAATAATTTGAGTCCAAATTATTTTAAATTCGAAAGGAAAACCAAACAGGAAGTAAATGTACGTATAAAGTAATTTATAGAAATTTATATTTATATATATATATATATATATATATATATATATATATATATATATTGTTTATATATATATATATATATAATTTTTTCAAGGTTATATTTCACAGATGTAAAACTAAAAACTGTATTTTTTTAAATTTGTTAAGTTTTGACATTACCGTTTTTAGTTATAGCTTCGTATGCAACACATTGAAATAATACAATTGTATTATGAAAATGGTTGTTTTATAAAAAGTACACTTCATAAATTATGACATATTTATACTCGACCTACTCGTTGATTTGCATCAACAATTCTTCGATTAGTGAATAAATTTAGAGACTGGATCGGTTAAAGATAAAGAAACCCCAATACGTATTCATTGATCCAGTGTAGTCATTGATCTTTACTTTTTTGAGAATCAGGCCGGTAAAGCAATTACTGCGAGTGAAGAAAAATACCGAAACATGATAACCATTTTTTTATGGCCAGATTTGGATGATATTGATCTAGAAGATATGTAGTTCCAACAGGACGGTATAACAAGCTACACATCTGGTGAAACAACTGATTTATTGAGAACGAATTTTTCTGCTCACCTTATTTCTAGAAATGGAGACATTAATTGGCCACTGAGATCCTGATATTTAACAGCGTTGGATTATTTTATTTGGGGTCATGCTAAAGGACAGGTGTACACCTAATAATCTTAAGACAATTTTAGACCAAAAAGTAATTGGTGAGATAGAGTCCCAGTTGTACAAGGATGTTATTGGAAATTTGAACAAAAAACGATTACTTCTAAGAAACGATATTATTTTCCATTTATAAAAATGACATACACTCAAATATTATTGAAAATAAAGAAACGTGAAATTTCAGCGCAAATTCCGGTGTATTTCAAATTAAGAAAATGCGCCCTTATTAGAAAAGGATCTATAAAGATAATAAATCACATACTTTCGGAAAATAAAAGAATATTTTACAAAAAGGATAAAAAGTTATAACCAAGTTGAAAACCAGGATTTTCCTGCTAAATTTAAATTAATAAATGAATTTTATAATATTTTAATTCAAAATAAAGTGTAAAAAATATTATTTTCCAAAATAATTTACTCTTTGATATTTTATTTTTGCAATTTACTTATTAAAGATATATAAAAAAAGAATTTATTTAACAATTATTCTTTATAATTATTAATAATTATTTTTTCTACAGTCACAATAGTTAAGTTTGCTTCACAAATAAAGCACTCTACACAATTAGTGTGTAATAGTAGTCTCTTTATGAAATTTATCCTAATTATAAAATTGTAACCATAAAAATAATAATGCAGATGGTTTTAGGTCTACTTATATACTTTAATATATTTTAATTCACATTCATACTGAAGTGAAAACAGGTTTAAAAATAAACATTGTTGTATTCCATTAAGCCATAACTAAAAATGATAACGACGAAAAAATTTTTAGTTTTACATCTGTGAAATATAATCTCTTAAAAAATGATATATAAATATACACAATATATTTCTGTAAATTACTTTATACATACATTTATTTTCTGTTTGGTTTTTCTTTTTTTAATTTGAAAGAAAAAAATGACTCAGATTATTTAATATTACTTATAGGACAAACAAGATAATAATCTGAATTAATTTAATGTTGAAAATTATAAGATAACTAGAATAAAAATATCTAATTTCGAAAATAACTAAAAATTTTATTCGTTTCATAGAAAACAACTGTACAAAATGATATGAAAGCGGACATGGTGTGTTATTTCTGCATCGGTTCTTTCAGAATAAAATATTTCTCGTTATAAAATATTAAGATTTTTGTCTTGTGTTATAGAATGTCAAGAACATGAAAGATAAATTTTATAATAATTCGTACGGATATTGTATGTCATTTTTATTCACAAAGAAGTATTTATTTTTTTAAAAAAAATCATTAATTTAATCATGTAAATTATTTGAAATTTTTAATTTTAGTAATATTATTATTAACAATTATTCAAAGAGTGTTTTTTTAATTTATGTATCTTTTTAGATCCATAATAGATTAAAAACTCAAATTTAGTTTCATTAGTTTTATAATTTTATATAAATTTAATAAAATCTAATTATGATTTTAGATGATGTTATTTTATTAAACTGAATAGTTCATAGAAATAGAAGTAGAAGTTTACAGAAGTAGAATAATAGAAAAGTTGATTTATTTGTTAAAAGGAATGTTTTATGTTTTGCTTCATTATAAGTATGAAGAATAAAAAATATATACTGAGGTAAAGTTCAGGAAACATCCAATTACGTCAAATAAAATTATGTATTCAGTACGAGACAAGTTATCGTGTAAAAAATCTATAACACTACAAACTCGCTGACATAATTGAGTGTCGCAATAAAACTCTATGTGTTCAATTATAAAACTTCCTCTCGACAAAATTAATTAGCGATCCTTCATAAATGAAACAAACAAATTAACTGAACTCCATTAACATAACAATGAACTTTATGTAATTAAAGTAATTATCTTTAATCGATGTCGTTTCGACAATAACGGGTTATTTTATAAAGTGTTTATTCTTCAAGCAATACAAACATTTTAAGTACGTAATACAAACAGCAGGTATGCACACATCTAATCTCTCGAATGATTTAAAACGGGGAATAGAAACTTCAACACATGTAAATATCAATTAATTTTCACATCAAAACGCAACCCGGAGCAGCATAATGCAGCTGTTCGTATTCCTGCTGCGCATCTTCCTTTCGTGTAACGATTGCGTTACAGTTGCGTCGTTCCTGCTGCCAGGTCCGTTATTTCGCTCGCTTGATTCACGGCGGCGTGCACGGCGAACGAGCTTAAAGCGATTCCGTTCTGTGGGTATGTATTATACAGCGAAGTCGTTCCCGAAGTCTTACCTTAATTTTCACATTCAAACGTCGTTAAACTACAGTCGTTTCGAGACGCGTTACTGTATGTTTTCGCTTGTTTTCGTTAAACGCGTCTGATAAATGAAATTTATTGCATTTATTTCAAGAGAACGTTTATATTTTAATAGTTTTAGATGTTCATTCGAATAAGAACAAGTGTGTTTGGTACAAGGGAGTCTTTTCGATATCGTTCAATCACTTTATCCTTGATTGCACTGTTTTATATCAGAATATATTTTTATAAGAAGAAAAACTTTTTGTTCTCTTTTAAACTTGTTTTTTTTTTAAAAAAAAACTTTATTTTTATTTCAATCAAAAGATATTATTATTTAGATTCGGAAAAAGAATTTACATACATATTTTTTAAAGAACTTTAGAGAGATGAAATTTACTTTCAATGCCAAAATTAAAATACGAGCATTTTGATGAAATGAAAAATGTATCTAATACAACTTTTGAAGAATAATTTTGTGATTTCTAATTATTTTATATAATCATTGACACTATTATTATTATTACTTTCATTATTTTTCATTTTTTTCTGATTATTAAAATAGGATATCTAGTAAACACTTCTTTACATTACAAGAAGATCTTTGTAGTATTTTTATTTTTTATTAAAATAAGCATTCAGATTTTCTCTGTAATTCCATTTTTTTCTTGTCACACACACACATACACACACACACACACACATATATATATATATATATATATAACTTTAAAATGATCTGCTCTTGAATTCTTGTAACACTATACTTGCAGAATATCTCTTTTTAATGTCTAGTAACATTTAGACATCATATTTGAACAACTTTGAATTGAATCCCATTTTCCACGGTATAATCTTATATACTGATGGAAGTATTTTTCATCAGTTTCTTACTGACTATACTTTTATCCAGAAAAATTCAAATCCGAACAAAAAAAATTAATAACATATTCACGTCACATTCTTGTAGATTTTAGATAGAAAATAAAATAAACTTTTTAGTAATTTTCTGCTCTGTAGATCAACTAATTGTTTTTGAATGATCTACATTCATACCTTCTCAAAAAGTGTTCCAAATGTTTTCTCTTATTATTTGTCTTAAACAAAAACTTACACATAATTCTCTCTTTAACTGTATCTGGATTATTTTTTTAAAACCAAGAAGTTTTGCTTTATTTTTTTCCAATGTTTTGATAAAATACTAATCAAGCTGAATATAATGTATAACTTTGATAACGAATTTGTTTCAGGACTAATTAATATTCGACTAATTTCATTTATATATTTTTAAACCAAAAATGCTATTTCTTGTATTATTTTTTGACATTACAGATTTTTATACTTTTTTAATCGAAACCACAATATCTTATATAACCCAGTTATAAATCAAATAAAAAGTAATACTTTTATACCAATACAGTTGTGGCAAGGATACTTTTTATAATATTAGTCATTTATAGTTTCTGATATATTCATATTAATTTCATATTTATAACACAGAATAGTATTTATTTCCATTTCGAAATAGCATGATATCTAAATATAATTTACAAGAATTGATGAAAAAGAATTTCCATTCTTTGGATTGCATTCATGTTCAAAATATTTATACTATTGTAATATACTCAATTGTTTAAGAAAGATATGAACAACTAAAGAATTATTAATCTATAAATTTTGTTCCTCTATTCTCTGAAATTCCATTCTTTATTTTTTAAAAATATATTTATTCTCGATTTTTTAAAAAATAAATCACTAATAATGTAATTTAAATATATTTCTCTTAATAAAAGTATATTAAAAGATGTCATAACAATTTTAAAGCTTGAATGGGTATAGATTTTTCTTCATAAGGTACACGATTATGACACATAATTTATTTTTATTCAAGTATACGTTTCTGCTTGATTTTTAAATAAATTTAGATCACACAGCGGGCCAAATAAATTGATTCTGTTTACTAAATCAAAAAATGGAAGGAAAATTTCAGACATCAAATCATTATAAAACATATTCAGCTACTACTTAATAATATTTGCATCTAGTTCATTTTCAATTAAGCTACAACTTTTAACTGATTTTAGTTAGTAATTTCATTTTCACTACAAGAAATTCTAATTTCTGATGGCTGCTATAATCAGATTATAATTTTGTAACCACAAAAACTTACATGTAACATTAATTACATTTATGACGCCACATGAAAATCAACTGTGAGTAATAGAGGTTTTGACTGCATTTCATAATTGAATCTCTCTCTATATATATACATATATATACATATATATATATATATATATATATATACATTAAGAACTGTTAATAATTGTTAAACAAAATTGTTTTTAATGAGAGTATAATTTCTTATCATTAGTATTATCAAAAGGTGATGATAACCATAAAATTATATATATTTGAATACTTGCTTTAATAAAACTAAAAATAACTCATTATAAAATAAGATTAATTATTAAATAACAAGTTTTCTATAACAAACAATATAATGATTAAAATTTAACATCGAAAATATCGGTGACATGTTGAAAATTAATAGTCAAACATAAATCCACTATCATAAATGATGAAAAGTGTTTTGAATTCACGAATAGTTCTTTTTAATAATTATGGAAATATTTTAGTACTACAAAAACAGGACTGATATTTTTTGTTTACAAAATATAACTTGTATATATGAAAGAGATCTGAAATAAGGACGAATATTTCTTTCCTGAATGCGCGAATAAAACAGAAAAGTTTCAAAACTCGCAAATTAATATTACATAATATAATATTTTTTACGATTCGTTTGAAGTTGAGATTGTTTACCGAAATTCATGAAAGCGTAATCGGAAGTGATTTATAACACATTAAAAAGCAGCTTACACAAAAGACTCCGTAATGACGTTTCATCGGGGAAATTTTTTATCGTCTAACGAAAGTTAAGCCAATTATCGACGACGAGAATATTGACATACAAACAGTGATTTTTCGCCAATTAAAACATTATTATGCGAGGATATATAACCCGGTCGAAAGTTTTTCATCGTCCAATTAATTAAAATTGTATAAAAGTTTTCCAACCAGTCATATCAGAAATCGGTGACATAAATTAATTTCGAACTTTTTACTTGACGAGAGGTTTTCGTTGATACATTATTCAGAATATTTTCAGCTCTTTGTGTCGTTACAGTTTTTCATAAGCTTAAATAGAGGTTTCATTGAAAAAATAAGCCCGTGTATATTTATAAAAAATGATTTGATGAAATTTCAAAATCAAAAACAATTTTTCAAACTTACTCTCGTTATTCTTATTAATTGATTTTTAAAACAGAAAAAAATTTCAATTAATTAAAATATATTAAATATATCAACGGTACTACTATTTTTTAACAAAGCTTATTTTAAAACCTAAGTAACATCTGAAAAAGATGTTTAACCCACATAGATATTCTTATTACAATTTAATAAAAAATTAAAATACACGTTACTTTTATGGGTAACATTTTCAATATTTCCATTAGAAAAGAAACAAAATTTAAAGAGAAATTTAATTTGAATAGGTACATTATTTAAAGATATAAAATTAAAGACAATACATTTCTCTGTATACCTATTTTAAATTTACTAGAAATTTTAAATTTTAAAAATTCAATGAGAGAAAACTTTAATAAACACAAAAATTACAAATATTTATAAAATAAAATTACGGTTATATATATATATATATATATACGATTTGTTGTTCATTTCAGTGAAAATAATAACTGGATGAATTAAAAAACCGGATAATTAATCTGAATTTCCTGGAAAGAGCTTTCATCTATCAGCTTATTGTATGTTTTCTCTTTTTGTCTTTTGTATTTAAAACTGAATATCTGGCATAAAACGTCTGTTCGACTAATGAAGTATAAGTTACACTGAGTGTGAAATCTTTCAATGGAAATAAACTTTTTCGATACTCGATTCCTTTATTTCATTTCCGTTAAGAGTTTTTTTGCCGATTGTAGAGTTCGATATAATTAGGTGTTCGTAAAAGTATGTAATATAACAGTCAATGTTTTATAGAAAAATCTTATATAAACTAATAGTTTATTTATCTAAGATTTTTTTTTAATATTTTTATTAACGTTCATTGTATGATTATTAAAAAAATAATTAACACGATTTGTATTTTGTTGCAGTTTCTCATTTACTAAATAATTGTCTATATATAATTAGGAGTTTACTATTTTTTATTTTTTCCAACCAGATTATAATACAAGCATTTGGTTTTAAAATTCTGACTATTATTTTCGTATCATTCTATTTTATATTTAATTATCAAATGAAATTTTTGTTTCTAAAAAGAGTATTTAAACAATTTTAACGGTTTTATGATAAGTGTAGTTTCAAATTTTATAATAGTCGACGCATTATTTGATAAAAGATAAGAATCATACCCCCTTCACGGAGTAAATGGTATAAAAATAAATAATTATATCCTTATTATATTTAATTTAACAAAAATAAATCTTCAAATAAAAATAAACTCGTTTCTTAGTAGAAGAAGTCAAATAATACGATTTTAACACCTAATAAAATATAAGAAAATACGAATTGATTTGTAAATAATGAATTAGTGTGTAAAATACATAAAAAATGTATCAGCAAAACTGATGGATGAAAATCACTTGGTAGAAGCATAAACATTCAGAAGACAAGAAATTATGATATTTGTTAAGTAGTTATAGAACAGGATATTGTTGATGCTGACACGACTTTCTGTGAAGATGGATGTTTTTTAAATAAAGGATAAGTTAAAATAAAAAAAAATCAGAAAATTAGCAAAAACACTTTGTGGTTTTTCAAAATTTATATCATTATAAAACATCAAATTATTGTATTTTCAAAAATTACGATTTCATTGTATATTAACATCACTAAATGTTATTAAAAATGTTATATAAAAATATTTTTTTCAATTTAGTGTATAACAATAAAAAAGTATCATGTTATATTTTTTATTTTCAATATTAAATCATTGGACTTTACACATTTAATAAATAAAAACAATAAATTGATATTATACTTAAAAGTAAACATGAAAAATCTAACAAATGGTAAATCATGTATAATAATACTTGTGAATAGACTTTTGTAGGGTTGAAAATGTAGTGGTAAGGATTCCACTAAGCAATTATAAATAATTTTTAATCATTCTTTACTTCACTTTTTTTTAAGACTTACTGAAAAATTTTTAACCTGGAAGAATGTATTGAATTGTAGGCTAAATTTTTTTGTAAAATTGAAATCACCAAATAGATTTTTATAAGACTTAAAATGAAGTTCATTATCATATATATATATATATATATATATATATATATATATATATGTATATGTATATATATATATACACTAAAATCACTTCATCACTTTCTTACGATCCACAAATGCAACTAGAACGAATTCAAAGCAAGATAAAATTGAAAGATCGTATCATAATCAATAATGATATAAATTATTATTCGTACTTCTCCTATTATCTTCGCTTGTTGCTTTCTCGATACCAACTTTAGAAGTCATAAATGAAATTATTTATTTCTAACATTAGTTAAACTGTTATCGTCCTGGGTTAGATTTTAAAATATAAATTAGTAAATAAACAAAAAAAATGGAGAAATTCTAACCTAATATTGTCTTAAAGAAAATGAAAGTTAAGACTGGCCTTAAAAGAAAAAAAACAAATGCGTAGTCATCAGGATTTACAGAGAAAAATTACAATTGTCATTATTGTTTTTCTTATAATAAAAATATATAATAATCAAGTCAAGAAAATCACATAATAACAAGTCCTTTAACTGTGGTTAAATTAATTATGACAAATAAATCACTCTTCAAATATCATAAAATTATTTCTTACATTTTTTTAGCATTGATTACTGGTTTTTATTTGGTTTAGGTACATTTTTCAAAAAGATCTATCTTTTTTGAATATAAAATTAGAGAATACATCAAAACAAATATTAATATCAGTCAATTATTTAACATTTCGACAAGCTAGTGAGCAGTTTCAGAAGATTAAACTTTGAAACATTTTTAGCTAATTGACTTAATTCAGAACATACACACACATACACACACACACACATATATATATATATATATATATATATATATATATATATACATATGAAAAAGAGAGAAATATAACGAGAAATGAAGAGAGAGAATGCTTATATAATAACGAAAAATCTGATATCTTCAGAAAAAATGAAATGATTGATATCATTTTAAAATAAATATGAAATCATAATGAAACAAGTAATTAATATTTTATCTTTAATTGAAAAATACATATACAAATGTATACGTATATATATATATATATATATATATATATATATATATAATCAGTAAACATGTAACTTTCGACCGAACACGACCTACATTCTTAAACATGAATATTTATACACGCGTTGATATCAATCTCCTAAGCTAATTTCATTTTAGAAATGAAATTATGTTTTAATTGTAATTTATTCTAATTAATATTTATCACACGATGATCTATAACGTATACAAAAATGTATAAAAATCTTGAACCGATATTGAAACTAAATACTTTATTATCGAGTATTTTCAATCTACTGTTTTGTGTAAATTACATTGTATACACATACACTTTTATTTCGTTATCATGAAAAATAATATTGCAGAGTAATTATTTCGATCTGTTTCGTAATTGGAATATTTTTATCCGAATATTTTCTGTAATCGGATTTGATTCTATGATTTATATTTAGTTTAATTGTAACTCGTTCACTGTAGAAATACAATATTGAATAATTTTATTCATGTTTTGTTTCAAGTATAGTTACATATTTTCATGGAAATAATTGAATATTTAATTTGTATATTTTATATTTAATTGGAAAAATTTTTATTACACTTTTTTGTATTCTATTTCATAAAATTATCCGTAATTTTCACATATAAATTAACGAAAACGAATGTCTAAGTAGATTGAAATAATTAATATCTATTAGACGAATATTAAAATTATATTCACTAGTAAAAAGTTTTTTTTTTAAATACTATACAGAAATACACATATAATTTATTTTATCATTAATTCATAAATATTATAACTCATAAAAATTATTTAAAAATTATATTTCAATTTTATAGTACAAATAATTCTAAAATATACTGGCTGGATTGACTATGAGAGATTGATGAATATGATAGATGAGAAATGGATATAAAAAATGTCATTGTGTCTTTATTAATAGACTTATTTACTTGGTCACATATTTCTATCTTGTTAAGACTAGATGTATTTTTTTAAAAAGACTGAAAGCAAAAACGATAATAGTAAATCCTTATATAGATAAAAGGATACTTAAGAAATGAATTACTCGCTCCATTGGACAGAAAAACAATTATTTAGAGATAGTAATGAAACATTATAAGTAATTTTGTTCTAAGAAAAAAGATTAAGAGCTCATAGATAGACATATTTTATCAGTTAAATGGTACTCCAAAACTTAGATCAGATTTAGATAAATAGTTGTTGCAGAACTTTATCAGATAACGATAATATAAAATTCACAGGAATATTTTCATACATTTTTGGATGCTCATGATTATAATTATCGACGCTCACTTAATCTCCAAATAACTGACATATTTAGATTTTTCTTGCTACCGAAATTCATTTAATTATAATAACTTTTCAGTATAAATTTATTTTCCTATATAAATCCTTTTTCATTCTAAAACTATAAAAACAAATATTTATTTTACTAATCATATTATTATTGTTCAAATACATTTCGATAATGAGTGTTGAGGTAGATAAAAGTCTTTTTCCTGTATTTTGATGTACACTACAGATTTTTCTGTACCTCAGTATTATAATAATTATGACATCGTTATTGCATAAAAAAATCTGTATAATCAAGACACAAAAATAAACAATAACCACTTATAGAACAATTCTGATTAGAAATTTTTCTAGCTTGTGAAGTGAAAAAAAATGCAGTTTGAGATGCAAATTTAGTCACAATGTAATAAATGCCTTCTATTAATTTATTTTAATTTATTCACCAATCATTTTTATAAATAATCAATATGGTACTATAATCAGAGTTTGTTCTATTTTCTATGGAAATATTAATATTAAAAATTGAATTGTTGTGTTAACTATCATTGGTTTATTTATGTTATACTTCACATATCTATTTAATATAGCAGTGATACCTAATAGCATTAAGAACATTTATTATAATATTTTAATAAGGATTCATCGATAGACATATTTTTATATTTATGGATTTGCAATGAGAATGAAGCCATTATTAATGATATCAGAATATTTAACAATAAAAATAACTTTTTTATATGTGAAATTATGAAAATATTCTACTATTTATATTGTTTATTTATTTAAAGTAAATTTCATCCTGCCATTGTCATCAATTTTAATATTAATATTTCTGTAACTAGTAATAATGTAATTTAATCATAAGTTTTTTATCAAAACAATATGAAATGTATATTGATATAAGATTTTTAGAATAATAATTTCGGTTTATGAAATTCAAATACATATACATTTTTCTATTTGTGGTCCAGACCTGTTGGATGACTGAGACCTAACTTTTGTGCAAGCTCTCGAATTCTTATACGTGGTTATGATTCAACTAACGCATTCAGTAGGTAGTTAGAAACTGAAGAGGGCGCCTACGACCTTTCTCATCTTCAAGATTCTTGTCCCCATCACGAAATTTTTGGATCCACCATTTCACCGTATGTTTTTTAACAGTACCCATACCAAAAGCATCGTTTAGTTTACGGATAATTTCTGCTGCTTAATTACCCGTTTTGAACACGTACAAAAACTGCTCTTATTTGCTTGTTCTTTAATTCAATAGCCCAATTTGAAGAAGAATGAATAATAAAACCAAAGCCAATGTTACCAAATTACAGATTGAAAAATACACTTTAAAATCCTATTAACATGAATATGATGAAATGAAATTCATTGAAAAAATTGAGTTAGAATTCAAAAAAAGAAAACCACAATTATTTTTCTACCAACCGAATATAACAAATATAATTTAAGTTTTTTTATAGGTGTGATCTCGTTAATATTTTATTTTGTTGATTTTCTTTGATAATCAAAACGTCTACATTCCACTACTACTTTCGACACAAGTTCCATTATCAGGTAAATGTTGAAGACCTTAAAAATCTATAAATTCACGTAAATAAAAGTCTTTAATTCACTTGAGGATAGTACTCGTTGAGAGTAGATACTTGGCTGATTCAAAGGGACGAAGTCCAACACGATAATTTATAAATGACTTTATATGATATTACATCAATGGAAATGTAGTTTTGAATGTATATTTTTATTTTTAGACGTGCTACTTGTTTATATAAATACTGAATAATATAATACTGATTATAATTAAGTTTAGTATTTTTTTCTCATTTAGCTATAATTTTGTTAATAAAATTGTTCAAAGTATAAATAGTAACTAACTTTAGTAGGATATATATATATATATATATATATATATATATATATATATATAACGATAGTTGTCCAAACAGTGTTTCTATTATTCAGATGATATACATAAACGAGACAGTATAATAGATGCCCTTAATAGTATTATAGTGGATATGGTTTATAAACGACAGACGATTTGCAACTTCCGCTTACGACAGTAAGCATTGCGGAATATAAACTGATGACCTCCCGATGCAGTGTACATATGCGTTATTGTTATATACAATGCAAATAAATTTAGATACGTTATGCAGTACTCTATGACTAATGTTATGTGTTATTCTGTTTTAATTATATAATAAATACAAACACACACACACACACACATACGCATATATGTAATATATATATATATATATATATATATATATATATATATATATATATATATATATATATATATATGTGTGTGTCTGTGTGTGTGTGTGTATAAAAAAATAATGTTGGTCAATGTTTAAAGAAATATTTAGAAGCGAAAATGTTAAAATCTTGTACAAGAATAATTCATGTTAGTGTTAATGCTTGCAGGAATGATTTAGAATAATTAAAAAATTACGAACGGGATTCGAGTTAAAAAAAGAGCGGTACGAAAAAAAGTGCAAAGTAAATATAAATATAACGGAACGAATTTATGATAATACTTATCTATGTTCGTTGGTTTGTTTCCGTTTTGTACTTCCTTTATTCAAATTAAATTATCATAACAAGTGAGGATGAGAAGAACTGTAACTGAAAAATAAAAAAGTGGTAACGCAATGAAGAGACGCCGGCCGGCGTTAGAACGAGTGTTCTGTTCTGTTAGGACGGCGTGGACGAAACTAGTCGGATTAAAGACGACGGTCGCGGCGTATAGAAAAAAGCCTCGACCGCTATAACGGATTTCTCGAACGCCCGAAGACACAAAAACTCGAAAACTTTGTTCTCACGAACATTCAGATTGTCAGACAAACTGACACGTCGCACAAACTTTTATCTGATTAAAAAATCATTTCATGTTTGCGTTGTCGTTCCGATAGCGTGGATAATAAGAATGGAGCCTAGCCGTTTTGTATTTCGTTGAAATGTGTTTTCTTTTTTTTTCAGCCTAAGATGGGAGAAATGCAAGTTCAGTTTCAAATGACTGACAAAGAGAGTAATTGTTACTTCTCGACTCTTACTATTTTTCATTATAAAGAATTAGTTTCAGTTAGTATTTAATACTAGTCATTGTGATTTTGTTTTAAAAACTAATAATTATTATTTTATAAATCTATTTAAATACTAAATCTAATTGAATTCTGCATCGTATCTCCATTTATTTAAAAACCATTAATCATCTTTGAGTCAGTGACTTGAAATAATTGTAATTATATATATATATATATATATATATATATATATATATATGTAAATATAGCCAAAGTATTTAAGATAAAGGCCGAACCAGTCTGTTTTAATATATATCAAATATTCTAATTATATTATGCTCCTTTATACTTTCTGTTCTAGGAGATTCTTGCAGGTTATGTCTGAATTAGTTTATTTTATAACCAATTTGGATTTTCTTCACCTACAGACAGATTTTGAAGATCTATCTCTTAATGATTAAACATTCTTCATAAATATGATGAATGTTTAATTCGGTTCTTAAAGAATCAAACTTTTTCGTTACCTCAACGATTCGTATAGAACAAGAACATTCAATAATTTAACAAATCTCTGTAGTGTTTCAAAAAATTGTTTACAAAATTCCAGTTTATAATTCAATGAAAATACAAACTTTCTGATTAAAATAATTTTTTACCATACAAATCTTATATTAAATAAAATAAAGACAAATTTTTTCTATTTTGTTTGGACATGAACAGATTTTAACTTGAAATAATACTGAAATAATTTTAGTGTTATAAGTAATTTAAGACATTTTATTTTGAAGAGATTTTGAAACACGTTTTTACTTATATTACAGCTGATTTTTATTATATACACTATTATTTAAGTTTTTAAAATATTTATATCTTACAATTTCAATCCTTTTTGTAAGCATGTTTGTAAATAGAAACTTTATTATTTTACATTTAGATCGTAGACTTGGATCTTTTGAGCAAATTGATATTGTCTTAATGATTTTTTTTATCTTAATGAACTCTGTTCTTTTGAATGGTCTGAGTTTCTGTTCTCCACTGCTAGTTCAGCAAGTGAGCCACTTTCTATTAGATGTCAATGACTAAAATCTATCAGTATGCAAAATATACTTTAAAATGGTGTACAAATCGAAACTAATAATGGATAACAGACAGTCAGATAGTCCAAAAGGATGAAGACAATCAGAACATATCAACGGAATTACATGTATAAAAACGGAACATTATATTCTTATTTAAACATTTCCTAATAATTACATTATTATTTTATACAAAATTTTAAACATTTTTTTACTTTAAACGACTTGTTTAAAACCTTGAACATATTGGAGAGGTTAACAAAGGAAATAACAAATCGATACAAATAAATCAGTGTAAAGACATTAGAAAATTAAAAATGACGTTGCCAACTTCACACGTATAAAAGAATAAAGCATCGAATTCAGTTAAATTCTATTTCTTTGCTTTACTCTATTCATTATTCTCTGATCCACTAAGTACTTAGCAATTAATTCATTGTCATATAGAGCAACGGGTGGATATACAACATGCAAGCGATTTTTCATAAACACCCTGTTATACAAATATCGTTTTTTTTTAATGTGCAGCGGACTATTTTTATTTGTTTTAAAAACATTTATTTCACATAGAGCGAGAGATTTGATCGCTCTTAGTAGTTAAATTTAAAGACTTGAATAAAATCCAATCACAGTCATGTAGATATATTTCTACAGTATATATATATATATATATATATATATATATATATATATATATATATTATATTTTAATAGTGTACCTACTGTAAATATCTGACATGTTTATGGGCATAAACTAATATTTTAAAAAATATATCGATTCAACATAACAGAGTATTTAATTTCTAACTAAAACTTAATGTTCATTCTTTTGGAGATTTTAAATTGATTTGTTTTCTTTTTTTGCTTTGTTACGAATTATAAATAAACAACTTTATATTTATTGAGGTTTATATATATATATATATATATATATATATATATATATATATATATATATATATATATATAGTATAATTTTCAACTGGAACATTTCTATTAAAGAGCGTTAAATCCTCAGAGAACATTTAGATTATTATTTCTATTCCTGTACGCTAAAGTCATGTCATTGACGAAAAAGTAAAATTTCTTTTGCGAAAAACTTAATCACATTTACATAAATTGTCAAAAGCATTAGCAAACGTTCAAATGGCTTTTAGTAACGGCATTCGGAAATGATTTCCAAACGTACATTAGTAAATAATTGTATTTACGTTCAACAACAACGATTCCTTATTTATTGCAGTAGACACGTTGAGAGTACGTTCACATGTTAGCGATTTTTCTTCAACGTTCCGAGCGCAAAAAAGAGTAACCTATTAAAAAGTATGTTTATTGTTTTACATTACAATAATGGTACCGCAATCATCACATTATTACTGTAAAACACACGCGTACTGCACAATGGAACGGAGCAAAAATAGCATTTTTATATAAAAAAAAAACAAGACAAAAAGAAATATGCATATAATGGTTTCTGTCGCAATACACTATTTTAAACTGGGGGTTTGCAACACTTGTGCAAACGTACACTGCAGACACACACACTTACATACATATATATATATACACACATTTGTAGTACTAGTACGGGGGTAATTTAAAATGTAAAATATAACAATGATTTATTGTTAGCAATTTACCACAAGCCATACCGAATTACACTAAAAATAATCCGTGCCCCGATGCTTTCACAACATGAACACATATGGGTATATATATATATATGTATACAATATGTATACACTCGTATAAATTCACTAACAGATCGTATCTGTTTTATTCTATTTTTATATTTTAGGATGTTAAAAAGATCGTGAATTTTATTTTTAAACAAGGGATTTTATTCCTACAATAATTTTCATTTACTCACACTGGAGTGTTATTAACATCTGAATAATAAATTTTACTGCATTTAGTACAAAAAAACTTATCTCTCTCTCTCTCTCTCTCTCTATATATATATATATATATGTATGTATGTATTTATGTATGCATGCATGCATGTATAATTCTAATTTTTAATAAATATAAAAGAACGTAATTTTTTATATAGCTTATTTAAATGTCAATGAAAGTCTGATATTATAGCAATTAATACTTCGTTAAATATTTAAGACCCGAAATTATAAAAAAATGTTTTCATAAGTGAATTTTTGTTCAGTTTCCAAACCATAAAATCATTTATTTTTAGAAAATGTTTAATAAATTTAGATTTTCTGTACATTGGGAATTTGAAGATGATGTCATAGCTATCAAAATGCGTCTAAACTACAGTCAAAAGTAATCAATAATAATTTATTGAATATTTTTGTTTAAAAACTTTTATCTATTTTGTGGGGTTAAAACCAATTCATTTATTAAAATGAATTTATCCAGTGCCAGACTGTACTGACTTATGCAACATTTTAGTTTTAATTTTGTGTTTATTTTTTTATGTAAATATTTAAATTTTTCAATAAAAACTCTTCATTCAATCATATTTATATATATATATATGTATATATGTATGTATATATATAAATATAACATATCTATAGATTCATTGTATAAAATATATTCCAATTTAAGAGTAAAGTATGTGAATATGCATTCATAATAAGATTTTGGCAACGGGGCTGATTTTATTTCCAGATATAAATATTTGTCAGAAAGATGAGATTTTTTAGATTACCTTAACGCTTTCAAGATGATGATTTCATTATCGAATTCATCTTTGAAAGTAATTGCCAATAACTTAGTAATAAACTTATACAAAAATTATACTTTTAATAATACAAATACAATAAATATGCAAATCGAAAAGTTAAAAACTAATAAAAAAGAAATTATTAGTAGTTTTTCTAGTTGTTTACAATTCCTGATTAGAGTTTATAACATTTTTATCCTTTCTAATTAAACTCTTAATTTTATAGATAGTAAACCAAAATAAAATAATCATTCAATATTAACGACTATCTCTTTACAAGAATTATTTTTACATTCTATAATATATTTTAAATTAGAAGAACATTGTTATTGCTATTTCTTTATTCTAAGTTTGATTTAATATATATATATATATATATATATATATATATATATATATATATATATATATATATAATGAATATATGTATACAAAATCACATAATTCACTTTGAAGAGATATTTAAATAGCATCTTAACAATGTTGTTAGTAAACAGGTTCCAATTACATTTTAATTTCCCTGAAGACGAAGCAATATTCGTAACTAAAAGACTGAATAATTACAAAAGTTAAATATACCACTTTTCCTTTATTCCCCCTGTAGGCTTTTTATTTTAATTATCAAAAAATTTTAGTTCGTTTTTCAATCTTTAATTATCCAGAAAACGAATACTGTAATTAAGTTGAGGGGAGTTATTGAATTTAAATATTTTATAAGTTCTTTCAGAAGGATTAGTTGATGAATGATGTTAAATATTTACCATTTTAATGTAGTGACGAATATTTTAATTATCCATTAAAAGAACGACTGTCAAAAGAATTTTAAATTAATTTTTAGAAGAAACATGGAAGAAAAATATTAAAAAAATACACATTTAAATGTAAAATCTCGCATACAATTTTAAAGATTTCTTTTTAATTATTTAAATACCACATAATTAATTCATTATTTGTTGGCAGGTAATTAATATTAATTCCTGTTATATGTTTAGTAAATATATATTTGGAAAATTGAAGAAAGATTGTATATTTTTTTAATAAGTATTTTATTAATATTTCACGTGACTATTGTAATTCAATTTAATTAATATTATTGTTGCATTAAATAAATTTATAAGTAGAAATGTTATACTACTGATATATATATATATATATATATATATATATATATATATATATATATATATTCGTGTATATCTGGTGCTATTGTATAATTATGTAGTATAAATCACAATGGATTATAATCTAACTTTTAACAATTGGCTAAAATTCTAAAATTTTCTATACAATGTAACAAAGCTCATAACACATAAACTTGTATAAAAGCACACTAAAATTTAAATATATATACATATATATATATATATATATATATGTATGTATGTATATATATATATATGTATTAAACTTTTAGCGTAATATGAAAGCTCGTAATCTGAAAGCTTTAACTTTTCATGTTTGCGATCCCGATGCAGTCTAAACAGTGATCTCTCGTTTGAAAGTGAGACTTTGTGAGCAATGTTTACAGCGAACACAGTGCAAATCCGAGCGACGCATGTGAGATAAAAACGAATTCAAAAACACAGTTGTTTGTTGCGTTATTAATTTTCAGTTATTATTTTATTTATAATTTGCGGTTAACATCTGTTGATGAACAATATGCGACGAAATTCGTTATCGAGATGTTTTATTTGTTTCGGTCCCGTTCTTTTTTTTGTAATCAGCGGTATACGGGTTTATTATTTGACAAAATTTAATGTTTATTTTCAGAAAATGTTCATATAAAATTTAATTATTTCATATTCAATTTTTATATGAACTCTTTGTTTTTATTCGTGCAATTTTTTGTAATTGTGCATCGAAATTAAATAAATTTTTAATGAAAATTAAATATGAACAATTTCTATTTTTAATCAATTGGAATATGGTACTATTTTTTTACTTAATTTATTTTATTTATTTAAAATCTTTATTGTTAATTGTTTTATTCAATGATATTATATATATATATATATATATATATATATATATATATATATATATACCAACAACACACCATGTATATCATCAATTTACATTAGTAGTTAAATGAAATATAACTGTCAGATTTTCACTTTTACACTAATTTATTTTTCAAAAATGATCTACTCAATGAATTATTAAATAGTTTTTATTGTTATTTTGAATAATTCTCACCATTTTTACAGAATTTACATTTGTCTATGCGATTTGAGTGACTTGTTCTTAAATAATGATACTATATGTTGTTTTATAAACTTCATAATTCAAAGATCATAACTGTAATTTCCCTTTAAATGTTCTATATAAAAATTCGAGAAATGTACTTGTGAATGATTAGAAAAAGATCATTTGTGACGGATATCTGTGGAGTTGGATGATGAAATTATCGTATAAAAAGAAGAAATCGGAAAATATATGTGGGACAGATGGTCACTTATTCATACCAGCTCTTCAGAAAATAGACCTTTCGTAATGATTTAAATAACTAATCATAGAATATTTAATCTCAAGAATATAAACGACCAAATAAAGGCTTATAAATTATCTCTTTTAGTATTTGATTTGATCTACATAAAAGTGTGAATTAAATGAAAGATATATTTTTCTTAACAAGTTGTCTAACTGAAGTAAATAAGGCAAAAACGTCAATTTATTAACACTAAAATCATTTTACTTTTATTTCCTATAAATCTACATTTTTTGGGTTACTTATTGGATTTGTTAGTTAAATTGCTATAAATACAAAATTTTACTGAATTTTGAAACATATCAGATCAAAAAAACACTATACATTCTCTTGCAATTCTATTAAACAAACAGGAGCACCTTTAGAGGATTCATTTTTGATTTCAATATTTCGTTTTACTCTAACAGTATTAATGAAAAATCTTCAGATTTGTTATTCTTGTCACATTTTTGTATTGCTTTACTTCTTACCTCTATTAACTTTTAATTATAAAATAACTTTAAAAATAACTTTTATTCGATCATTAAAGCGTTTATTCATTCAATTATCAGATAGTTACTTGCAAGATTAGATGTCTCTCTTTTTTTTGATTAGAAAAAGTGATTCTTAAATAACAAACTTTGGAAACTACACAAGACTATAAATTCGGTTCGATCCTCAATCTTTCAATAATCGTGTGATATTACTATTCTGATATTGTGCTTAAATTAATTTTCACAGAACAATCATTATTTTTCTATAACTTGATGATCTGAATATAATGTCATCGTCACTGTAATATACATAAGCATCAATATAAATGATGAATAAAATGATTCAGTAAAAATTTTTGAATTGTAAACATTTTTGTGGCTCGTGTCAAAAAGAAACTTGTAAAATTTTTGCTATTACTATACTTTTTAATTTCATTTGATACAACCTACATATATATATATATATATATATATATATATATATATATATATATATATATATATATATATATATATATATATATATATATATATATATATATATATATATATATATATATATATATATATATATATATATATATATATATATTAAAAAACGAACAGTAAATTCTGTTTAAATTCTGTAGATTTGTATGTGAAAATCATTTAGATAAAAACGTAATTTTCATTACAGAAACAGTTCAGTGAATGATTGTTAATTTATTAAGTATAAAACTATATTTTTTTAAAAAAAAAAAAACAGAAATTAAAAACAAAACTTAGACTAGATACAAAATCGCAAACGTACGAGTACACAACAATAGTATTTGCAACAAGCGACGCATAGAAGATGTAGTAGACAGGAGTATAAGCACAAAACTCCATTAAAAACATCGACTTCACTCAACTGAAACGTTTTTATTTTTCAAGCGTTCGGAATCGTATAACGACGAACGCTTTTTTCACACGACCGTCGCTCGTCGCCGTACAACGCAAGAGAGCAACTCCTGAGTACGACGTTCATTCGTTTGTTTATTCAAAGGTTCCGATGAATGTATTTTCTGTATACTATGATAAAAAAAAGTTGTATGCGTAGGTATGGGTTATGGGATGGTTCAGGAGGGATAAGGGATACAATGAGGTGTACGTGGAAGTGTATATCGGTTAGGTGGCAGACGATGTTGTGGAAGCTTTTTTCACAGGGGTATGAGCTTTTTTTCATTGTTGATTTCTGTTTGTGCGTGTGGTTTGGTTTCCTGTTTTAAGGGTTGTTGTTTGTTGTTCGCCGTTGGGCTGAGCGAGCGGGCGGTCGAATTGTAACGAGAACTTTCATAGGGAGAACAAGGAGGACGACGATTGTGGAGGATATCGTTCGACGGTACGAGAGACGTGTACACTAACGTGCGTGTGCTTTTCCGGTAAGCTCGAGTGGCGTGTTTTATTGTTAGCGGATTTTTTTAATGGTATGAGTGCACCAGACGTGGGTATACGGTGACGTTAAAGAGGCGGTAAACTCGCGCTGAAAACTCTGTCATGTAATAGATATTCATGATGGATTTCAGTTAATTACGATATGGATGTCGTCTGTATTCGCATATATTTTGTGGTTTGATTTAAAAGGATTCGTTTGTCATATTTCAATTGCTGTGTCGAATACGTAATCAATCATTTAAAATAATATAAAGTTTGACTTACATCTCACTTTCAGCGTTTCTGGATTTGACGATCCTTTTCCTTCTGAATTCGCAGCGAGACAAATAAATTCTCCAGCTGTTGTTCTCGTTACTCCTTGCAAGACGAGACTTTGATCACTCAATATAATTCCAGATGTTAGATTATGATGCATTTCTTTGTTCTGAAAATAAACATTCATATATTGAAAACAGTTTCTTTCGATACTTCCATTCAATTCATTTAATTAAACTTATTTCTCTTCCCCAATACACTTCTGATACTGTAAATAAATTAACTTTCACGAATGTGTTTATAGAAAGTACAGATAAATCTGATATTATTCTGTACTTCGAATATACATAAAGAATAATCACAAATGATCAATATTCAATCATTGAATATTTGAATTTTTTGAAAAAGAATCCATTAGTGAAAATTATTTCTTTTAGATAAAAATACATAATAAAAAACATTTAGACTTATATTTTGATCATTTTCGTGCATACTTTATCGTTAGGCATAAATCTAATTATTTTACTCGATTAGTTGTGTGAAAAAGATCATAATTTGAATTCAATTTCGCAATGTTTTTATTTAATAAGTAAACGAAAAAAATAAACAATTATATATTTAACGAATAAAAGTATAGTATACTTTTTAATTATCTAGGTTAAATATCTTATTTAACTCAGATAGGAAATAATACCGATCCTTAATAAACATGCAAAAACATATTTAATTATATTGATTTTATTAAAAAAATAAGTGTATTTTATATTTATTATACGGGTATATTCTTTGTAAATTTTGTATTCTAATACATCATTTAACATTTTATAATTTTTATATTTTATAATAATTTTATTTATAATAATTATATTTTCATTATATTTCCTTAAATATACATTCAGTATTAACAGTTAAAACATTTTCTAATTTTTTAAAAATATGATTTTTTTGATATATGTTTTTTTTGGAAATAAAAATTACTTTGTGGAACAAAATTTAGCAAAACATAACATAAAAAAGAAACATGCATGATTTAGATTTTCTTTCATACCTCAACTTTTATTTAGAAAAGAATTTATTAAATCGTTTTAGAACTAATGTTAACGTAGTTTGAAAATAGATATAAAGAATAGAAAATAAATTATCTAAAAAGTAATTTATTTGTTGTCTAAATTTTTGCTCAGTATTTCTCTTATCTGCTTTGAAATTACTTCCTTAGAAGAGAACGAAACATCTCTTGCTTGTATAGAACATATAAAGAACAACAATTTAGTATAAATTATGAGCATAAATAGCACGAATGGACTCTCGTTTGGTATATTGTTTATTATAATTTTTGATTGATTTTATTTAATTTTTCGTACTTAATTTAACAACCAGTTCTAAAAACGATAATACAAACAGGAATTTAACAAAAAAAAAATTAATGTAGACGTGAAATATATTAAATCACTATCTGTATTTTCTTTAAATTAAAATTTAACTATTTTTAGTTCCAAGCAGATACTTCTCTTAAAACATTAATAATTATGTTAAAAGATAGACTCAAACATATAAGAAATTAATTAGAAAACTGAAATTATATAAAGTAATTGCTTGATATTTTTTTAAATTAAAATTATATACCATTCATTATTAGTGAACTTAAGAAAGAGATTGGCTAAATTTAAAAATAATTTTAGATTGTTTTACAAAAACACATAATAATTGAATTAATATTCATGAACTTTTAATGGATGTTCAGATAATTTGTAATTTGAAACGTAATTCTGAAAGAAAAAAGAGAATATTTCTTAATATAAAATTTTATATCATTAAACATCGACACAATTCTTAATTTAATTTTTCTGTAAATAATATTTATTAGTTATATATATATATATATATATATATATATATATATATATATATATATTAATGAGAAAAGTTATCTATAAGTAAAGTCAACAGATCAACCTATTTCGCAAATCCAAACAAAAAAAAAAACTAGACCAGAATATAAAATAAATTCCAGTACATGGTACATATTTGAATAACCTCTTATCGAGTTCATCGCAAGGAGGAAAAAAACTTTCACCATTATCTAAATCAATAAAAGAATATGTTGACAAATTTTCAAAAAAAGGAATCAAACAAGCGAAAACATCTTTTGTATGGTGTAGAAATAACATCGATGTGATGGTAACCGAAAGCTCGACGACGGAGTCAAACAGTCGCTGAATAAACAACGATAATCCGTAACGGATTTGAATAACAATTCAACGGAAATCCGTTAAAATCTTGACCACTTTTGCCAGAAATGAATAATTCGAAACGAATAGAAAAGTTTCGTACGCGGAGAACGATTTTTTTTTGTATGATGATTGCGTTGCTCGATACAGAACGGTTTGGGTTTGAATATAAAAGAAGCTTGTGAATGATTATATAGGCAAATATGATCTGCTGTTTATTCAATAACTTCATTTTATAGCTGTTTCAAGACAATTTTCCGTTATATATTCTATAAACACATTCTATTTATATTTTAATTAAATTTTCAGTTTAATTTTTAACTCTAATAAATGAAAGATTTATTTTTATAAAAATATATCTTATAGACAAATTGAAAAGTACTTAAAATAAATTAAGGATGAAAGATAAAAAAGGTTTTCTAGAAATCCATTTTTAAAATAAAGAGCTTTATATTTCTAATATTTATTTATATCCAATCAATTCTTTCAAACAACATTAAATAGATCATAAATAGTTCTTTGAAACACATTCTATATATTATTTCTAATTTATTGATTTTATACGAAGTTATCTTAAATATCTCAGCATTTATTTTTGATGAATATTCAAATTAAATTCATTTTGTTTTCTTTAATAGTAATTTAAAAACTTTATCAAGACAGTAATTTATAACTACATTTATTTTTCTATTAAAGAGATAATTGCTTTTGTAATAAAAGATGATATGTTACACGGCCGTCTATGAACTAATGATATATTGGTAAGTGTCCCAACATACTAACCACTTGGCTTTGAAACATGCTTTTAATATTAAGTAAATTACTTACGTTGTGGTACCACGCTAATTTGTATGCCTTGGGATTCGCTTTCACGTTACATTCGAAATACACGTCATCTCCTTCTTTGATGTCGTTGGGATTCAAACTTGAACCCATTTTCAATGTAACAATCGGCACATCTGTCAAACAAAGAGAACGAAGTGACTTTAGAAATGAGTTAGTGTGTTGGATGATAACATATTTTGTATACACATGTATTAATTAATTACTAAGAAAGTGACATAAATATTATTTTGAAGATAACTTAATATTTTTGCTTAAAACAAACATGCACAAAATATTTTTTTTACATGCACTAGATTATAAAATCAATTTATATGCAAATTAAAATTATATTCTCTTAGTTTAATAATTTGAAATTTATTTTTTAATTTGTTCACTGTAAGAACATTTTAGAGATTGAGGAAATTGAAAAATATGTAATATATTTCTATAGTGAAACTCCTTATTTTTCGAACATTTTGCGAGTGTTAGTATCATAAAACTTGACATAATCGTCAATAAAATGTCATAAATAACAATGTTTTCTGTTGATTTATGTATGTTGTTTTTAAATAAATGAAATACAGAAAAAAATCAATCTATTATAAAGTAAATAAAATTTCAAATGGAAAAAACTAATTTTTGATAAATCTATAATTACTTCTATTAAATCAAAGATGTACTTAATATCTTTCTTCAATGTGTTCCACTAAATTACAATAATCAGTTATTCCTTTTGAGAATTTACTCTTAACATCACTCCTATTAGGTGAAGATGAATTTGGAGTACTTTTTTCTTAGATATTAAACAAATTATTTCTTTCATAAATTAATTTTTTAGTCGGTCACAATCTTAATTAATTTAAATTAGATACAAATAATATTGTCTTTCCTTATAAAAGAGTTATATATATATATATATATATATATATATATATATATATATATATTTAAAAACATTTTTTTTATTAATAACTTCCATAAAAATTATTAAACGCAAAATTAAACATTACTTTTTGCAAAAGTTAATGGAAACCTTCCAGTATGTCAATTATATTTCTATAGTTTTCGTTTTCAGTGCTACATAGATATTAATTTATTTTGATAATATTTTTTTATTCATTTAAGTACGATATTTTTCAATAAATAAAATACAAATAATTCCAGTACGTAATATATTTTTTTAAATAGAAAAAAGTATATTTTTAATTGAATTAAAAAAGTAATTAAATTGAAAGAAACTAAATTTCTATAAAATTTTAATTAATTCAATTCGAACAAGGATATATTAGATATTTCCCACTTTGAAATATAAAATAGTTTACCTTTTTTATGAGTCCCACTCGTTCAAATGATAGTAAATTTAAAATAGATGGAAAATATATTGTATTTTGCTATATTTAAGAATAAATATATTTTTAATGTTATATATAATAATATTTTTTAAATGGTTTTCTTTTATTATTTGTCGTAAAAAAATCGTTAAATAATAAATTAAACGTTATTTGTCTTATATATTCGAAAAGAACAAATTATGACAATGGGTTAATGAGAATTTTCCCGTATATGGCTCGTATTTCTATAATTTCAAATTTCAGTGTTATATAGATATTCATTTTCACTGAACGAATAACCTTATCGTACGATAAAACTATTCCCCTGTTGAACGTTCAATAAATGCTTTGAAAATCAAAATCGATATTGTAAAACGCCTTCTCTTTTCAAAACTAATCCACCCATAAAATTACAACAGTAATAAACAAGTTCATAAAAGCTAATGTGAAATAACGATGACTGATATAATGACAACAGCTAATAGTAAAATCGACAATAAAATTTAAAACTCATCTCGTACACAGCTCAATAACATTGAACGTGACTATTAAAACCACACCGTGCATATTATCCACGGTCGTACGCCCGAGATCCACAAATAAAATCCGAAGAACCGACGACCGTCTCAAATAGAATACCGTTCACTAGGTGTTTAGTACAACACGGCCACTTTTATCCGCAATAATACCTACATCAGCCGGGCGTATGCTTCAACTCTGATAAAACTTTTAACATAAAGTAGCCGTACAATTAAGTTGACTCCGCAGCTCATGGCTGCCGTAACGAGAGCGGCAGGCAAATCATTAATTCCAACTCTAAACGTTATTTGTCTTCTGGGATATAAGCAAATACATTCTCCGGCGCTGTGTTCGCAGAACAGAGGTTCGCGTTTAAATTAAAGATATGATCTGTAATAAATATGTTGTAGTGTGTTGTACGGCACAACACGACAGCTCAGTTTTCTTCAACGTGCGACAAACACATTCCCCGGTCTATTCCCGAACGTGTCGCTCGAACAAATTGCACACGTGAGCAAGTTTGACAGTTAAAAGATAACAGTGATTGTAATTAATTTAGATTACTCAATAATCATTCCGGCAGATTTAATTATTATTTCGCAGAACGCAAACAGCAGTAAAAATGAAATATGAGATCGTTTCAGTTCAGTTTTTGTTTGTACATAAATGATGTGTTATTTTGAATGAAAAATGTTAAGTTAATCTTCAATGGGGAAACAAATAGTTATTGTTCGGTACATATGAACATTAATATTTGATTATACGCAAACAGTACGTTTTTCACCAAGGAATATGATTTAGTGACCGAAATTGATATTTAACTTTTAAAATGTTTACAGGAACAAATATTTCCAAAGCTATTCTTTTATCGTTTTATTCTATAAAACAAAAATACATGTTAAAAAATATTCATAGTTTTATATGTACCCATTTATACTGACAAATAATTATAACACGGAATATTTATTTTTCAACTGGAAATAAATTATCTATGTACCAATTAATAAAAGATAGTAATAAAAGAATATAAATGAATATCTATTACAATTTATTTTTAACTAATATTTAGAAATTAAATGTTTCATAACAAATATGTTTGTTATTCATTTTGCACACGTATTTTATTTTCCAGAACAAAAATTAAATTTGATAAAAAATGATATCAAAAACATAATAATCACTTTTTCCCAAAAACATTGTTAATTGGAAAAAGTATATATGCACCTTTTTCACCTAAAACTTAGCTCGGTGAAAAAATTTCCAAGGCTATGAAGAAAGATAACAAAATATACCAGTAAATAAAAATTAAATTTCGATATATAAGACAAGAAAAAATTGAAGAGATTTTTATTAAACGTTAGATCAGAAAGAAATATATAACAAAACTAATTTAATCGATTTTTATCTGGAATTTTTTAAGCAGACAGTTCAATAATGTACTGTTTTGCAAAATTTGCTGATTTTCTCATTATAAATACATTTAGAATAATCTTCGGAGATAAAAATAAAATATATCTTTGAAGTAGAATATATTTTGCATAAAAATATATCTTTGAAGAATTATTTTTGGCGTTAAAATTAAGATATCTGTCCTCAAAATAAAAGTCACCGTGATGGCTCCAAGGAATTTTTTTTCAAGATATTGCATGGAAAAGCAGCGTTAAAATAAACAAAGTTTCAAAATATTACGAAATCATTGTTAGATTTTAGTTTAAGATATATTAGAAAAAGCATACAGACAAAAATATATTTAAAATAAGGGTTAAATATAGTAGTTATATTCAGTATTATAAGTTCTTTAAAGGTTTTTTTAATAAAACATTTTTATAAAAAAATATTTATTAAATTACCTAAAGGTATTTTAGTGCAAAATAATTTCCATAAAGATAAAATGAGAACTGAATCTTTGTATGGTGAAAAATATTTAATGATTGTTCTTCCATGTTATACATATATATATATATATATATATATATATATATATATATATGATAAAAGAAATAAAAATGCCAATTAAATATGAAAAACATAAAAAATACATATAATCACCTCATATGAAACCACTAAAATAAAATTTTCGTTACCAATTAACGACAAATAATTTCCAGGAAATAACTGTTCAATTATGGATTCATTTCGTGAAAATTATTCCTTTTTTGTCGACTGACAAACGTACACATCTAGAGAAAATATATACGATACTGGTCAAATAATTAAATTTTGATTTCGCGAGAACCCGTTGCCGAATGAACAGTTGATGTGAACGGAACAAAGCTTGCATTATTTATACAACGGTGCGAATACTGGAAGACCTAATTGGATTACATGTTGTGATAAAACAGCTGGAAATATGTGTTTCTATGTCGTATGTTCACTGTTGGACATTTATACACGTTACATCTTCGTTCGAAATGGTGTGATGAACTCAAACCGATTTCTTATATGTCTTAAAAACGATTCGATATAAATAGAAGGCCGATGAAGTTGACGTTCTATTCACATCAAATCATGTGTGGAGACTAGAAAGTGAACTTGGATGGAGTTTAAGTAACACATGTTTGCTCTTGAAAAACGCTACGTTTTATTGATTTTATGATACGATTTTTTACACCCAAATCGAGAACAAGTGCTGTATTATATTTTAGAATATTTCAATATGTTTATAAAGTTTTAATTATATAAAATAAATACTCTTATATTTTCTTGTATTTTAATAGGTTGGATTTCATTGTGTTTAACAAATATCAAATCAAATTTCACTGAATATTCTATTTAATTCTGTTTTAATAAAACAAGAAATATATTTAAATAACGAAAAAAATGCTATCAATATAGACATTTTTTAAAAAATAAATAAATTACTTATTTTTCTATATCATTATATTTTAATCGGTTCCGTTTGATTAATCTTAAATTTACAAAAATATTAAATGGAATTTTAAAGAATATTTACTTTAACTGTCTTTCAATAAAGCAAGAAATGTATTTTACGAATGCAAAATATAATAGCTAGCAATATAGAACTTTTTTTTAAAAAAATGCTTATAATTAAATAATAAATACGCTGATAACGAAATTACAATAATGCAATTAACTTTTTTTATTTTCCTTCAAATCATAATATATTAAAGTGTCGAAACTACAAAGTGAATTTGAATTAAAATAAACGATTGTTGTTGAAAAACCTATTTTGCAATGCAATTTTTTAAACTTAAAAAGATAAGTAAATGTTACAATATAGTTTAGAATATTTCAACATTTTCGTACAATTTTAATAGATAAATTAATTATTCTTACACAATCTTATACATTACTTGGTTGAATTTCATTGCTTTTAAATATAAAAAATATAAAATTACACTTTAAAGAATATTTAATTTTACTTCGTTTGAATAAAAGAAGAAATTTATTTTAATATTTTTATTAATACAAATAAATATTTAAAAAAAAACTACTAGGTAAATATTGAATAAGATATAATTAAATTACTATAAAATACGAATCTTTCTATAATTTATTCTAATGAAAAAATGTAATTTAAAAAAATACTCTGTATTAAATTATAAATTAATTATTTTAAATAACAACCAAAAACAATATATCAAATATGAAAGAATACTTTTCTAATATACAGAAAATCATTTAATATTCATATGATATTTTTCAAGAAAAAATAATATTAATAATAAATTTAAAATTCGATTCTTTTATGTATTATATTTTATAATACAAAATCAAATCGATTTTTATAAAAATATTCAACACTGTGCAGCATTGTAATATTTATGTGTATAAAAAAAATGGAAAAAATAGTATATTATTAACGTAGAAACTCAAAACGACAAGTGAAATTATTTCTTCGAGCAATTTAAAAACTAATCAAGCTAAAAAAATAAACAAACATTTTTATATTTGAATTATAAATATGAAACGTTGCGTTGAAATATTGCTCAAATAAAATATAAAAAAATCAGATAAAAAATATGTGAAGTCCGACAAAGACAACAAAATTGTTAATTTGTAAATGGATATTACACTATATATATATATATATATATATATATATATATATGTGTGTGTGTGTGTATATATATATATATATATATACTGTGTAACCGTGTAGATAAATGAGATAATTTCGTTTTAGCACTTCGAAGTCCTGCTTTCAAAATAACAACACTCGAAAACATGTATTGTGCTAAGAGATGTACAAGTTGCGTGCAAGTACAAACTTGTACGTATGTCTGTAATATGCACGTACATACATAGAATGGAAAGCTCGGTTCGATTTAAATATTTAAAATATGGATTGAAATTGTTTTTTCACCGAGTTGATTTCGTAAATACGGTCTCTTTTATGTATTTTGCCATCGAACAAGTATAAATATTTGTTCTAAATTGAATACATACACACGTTGATATGTATATGTATGTATATATATATATATATAAATGTATATATATATATATATATATATATAATTTTTGTATAAATGAACAAATGTACGTTTGTGTTTTTTTGAAATGAACGTTTTTTTTTCTTTATACACTGTTCCTTTGAATAATTAATATTTTTATTTAATTTCCCTGCGTTTGTTTTTTTTTATTAAATCAAAATAAATTTTAATTTCACAAACGGATTGAATTCGTTATGATTAGTTAATAACTTTCATTTATTTATCTTCTCAGATTTAAACGAATACCAAATAATATTGATGAAAAAGACATAGGATATCGATCAATAATATGTAAAATGCTCTAAATTGACACACACACGCATATATGTATATATATATATATATATATATATATATATATATATATATATATATAAGCACGTGTGATTATATAAACAGATACATATTTATAATCCTAATGAAAACAGAAAAAAAAATAAGAATCTTAAATTAGGTTATTATTTGTACCTTTCTTGGTATGATTGTTATAAAATTATATTTAATTCTACTAGTTTCAAATAATTTTGCAAAATAAAAATTTGTTTGACTATATTTTTTTATAAAGTGTAAAAATATTACATTTAAATTATTTTTTTTAAATACATAAAAACGTGTTTGAAATATTTTTTTCTGCAATGAATTTAAATAATATCTTTCGCTTTCACAAATGAATTCTTTTTTTCGAATCAAAAACTACAAAAAAAGTTGAATAAATAATTATTGTTCTTTATTTAATTAGATGGAGTTTGATATTTAGATGGAGATGTCATCATCCTTAGAGAGCCAAGGTATAAAAACTAATCAAGCACATCAACGAACAGAAAAAATATTTTTCAAATCATGGCGTTCTGAAGATGATCGTTCTTGAAATGCACATAAAAGACAATTAAAAAAGACCAGTAATAATTTATTGAATATTTTTAACCAGATTTTTTTGTGAGTTGAGTTGAAAAAGAATGTTGGAAATGTACTGTGGCTACTTTTTTATAATAAATTTAATTAAAAAATAATCAGACGGTTTGATTAGGTTTAGAAATTATCTTTTTTCTACACGTATTTTCTTGAAAATTCATAAAATAAATGACAAATGTATCTGTTTTTAAAAGTCACATGCAAAAGTGCATTAAAAGACACCTGCTCAGGTCTTATACGAATTAAATTAGCATCAGATATGAAAAACAAGATTTCTTGATCTCAATTATGATTTACAACACAAATTGTATAAAAATAATAGACAAATAAAATAAATAAATAAATAAATAAATAAATGTGTTAAAAATATCAGTTTTAACAGAAAATAATTGCTATTTTTAACGAAAAAATGAATATTTCTTATGTTTAAGGAAATATAGAAACAGAAAAGGAATGAGACAGTGTATAAAGTGGAATGAAAGGTACAGAGGGAACGAAATGGGTACAAAAAGTGAAAAAATACATATTTGAATGCTGAAAAAAGTTGCTGCTTAACAAAATATCTATAAGCAAGTCAGTTATTTCACTCTTCTTTATATTTTTAATTTTATCTGTACTTTTCTTTACGTATTTTATTTTTAGCTTATTGATAACTTCTTCAAATATTTTATTTCATAAAATATCAGAAAGTAGCCATATGTAAGAAACAGATAAATTTTCACTATTAATTGAATCTATGAATTGTCTAATCAAAACAAATAGAAAAAGATTTTGTGATGAAACAAATAGAAAAAGATTGTCTGATGAAATAAATTGAAAAACATGAACTTTTCTCTTACGAGTTGAAGTGTATTATTGAACATTAATTATTATAGTATTTATTATTAAACGACCATCGATAATAATATTACATTATCCTATTGGTTTAAGTCCCATTGGAACACTCATGTAATATTCTACAATAATTAGTTTCAGCTCGTGAGCCACCTTCACGTAACAGTTATATACTTATTTAACAGTTTAACGCTTATAGGATTAAATAATTATAATATGATATTTTTAAATAAGTTAAGAAATGAAAAATAAACATTCTTGAATAATTTAATAAAATTAATACTCAGTTTAAAAATACTTAGTGACGTCTGTATAAACAGACGTAGTAAACAATCAATATACATACATACATAGCACCGGCTGTTCTGTACGGTCTAAAGGTAATAGTAGCATGAAATGTAATTCAGATTTGTGTAATATGTCACTCATAATGAATGTGGTTAATAACTTGATTATAGATATATTAATTAATCACGTTAAATTGTATTATCAATTAATAACACATTGTTTTATTCAATCTCTACATACAACTTATCAATTTCTTCATTATGGACACGGGACATGTGTTCATATTTTAGGAGTAAGATCTCAAAAGTATAACCTACTAGTGTACAATTTCATCCTAATTCCGTTATTTAATTTTTTTAAAAAAATATGACAAGAAATAGAATGAAAATGAATTCAAAATTTTATCAAAACTGTAATCAAAAATAATTGTTTTTACATAAATATCTTCATAACTACACACGTTATAACATATATATATATATATATATATATATATATATATATATATATATATATATAAGACGGATTTGCCCCCTGCTCGCTGCGCTTGGCCACTTCACAATTATAAGCCTGCACATGTAACCAAATGAAACAATAAACATATTTGGATATCACAGATGCCACGTCTCCAATAAATAAGTCGACGTCATGGACTTATTTTATTTATATACATATATATATATATATATACATACAATATATATGTTAGTATGTCTATTTAAACATTCTTGCAGGCAGATTCACTCTTGCGACGTGTTATATAAGATATTTGAGTACCATAGAAACATCGAAGTCATAAATAAATAAGTCGACGTCACCGAACTTTTTTGGATAACTTTAATTATATATATATATATATATATATATATATATATATAAATATACATATATACTAGAGAAGTTCACCCTCTTCTTCGCTCACCAACCCCCGAGCTCACTACGCTCTCCCACTTCTCAATTATAAGCCTGTACATGCAACCGAATAAAATAATAAACATATTTTTTAAACCCATTATGTTGATATAATTATTATCAGATATATAGCAACATAATTTATATATATATATATATATATATATATGTGTGTGTGTGTGTGTGTGAGAGAGTGCGTTAGTATGTTTATATAAAAATTGGAGTAGATAATTTTTTTACAATTTTTTAGTTTTGTGACTAAATACTGTTATATATATATATATATATATATATATATATATATATATATATATATATAAATATGTATATACACAACTAGTGCATCTTTGATAAATAAATTATTTGTTTATATTCCTTGAATATCTCTTATATGTTTATTTAGAAATTTTTCTGTTACTATTTTCCTAATACATGCCTTCTATATCATTGTACAGTTGCAAATTATATATATATATATACATAAACTTCAGAATATAAGAGATAAAAATGTCTAAGAGATTATCGTATAAAAACTAGAAACAACAGGAAGGAAAGCAAACAAAAGGCATAAAACGAGCACACAGACACAGATAAAATAAATGAAAAATATGCTCACAACGCACGTTGAGACGCCACCGATCTTCTAGCGCCGAATCAGCAATGAGCGGATTCTCTGCACGGCAAGTGAGATGACGTCCGTCGTCGTCGACGCTCGGCGAGAATGCAAGAATACTCAGCGTCTGATTCCCCGCTTCTGCATACTGGAACCACACGCCCAACTCCTAATGATTATCATACTAATGTCACATATTTTTGTGGGTTTTGTTAGTACGAAAATTTGTGTTATACGTGTGAAAGGAGTTTTATGAAAAGTATAACGTTTAGAAATGAACAAAGAGAATTGTGTGTTAGACAATACACGTATATCCAAATAATAGGTACTCCGATTTGGGTGTCTAATTTAATTGTAAAGTGGAATTTTTATAAATTGTTAATTGATTCTGTTTAAATTTAGTCAATTGTAATAACGACTTGATACAATGATCGATACATACTTTTTTTAATAAAGAAAGGAAGCTTTTTTGTATACAGAGAATATTATTTGTAAGAACGCTTGAACAATATAACTTGCAGTTTTTAATATAATTAAATATTTGATTGTTTTGCTCGATAATTGCATAAATCAATATTTGATATAAATCCAACTACTTGTCATCCCGTAAGGTTTTTTAATCATCAAATAATAAGAAAATAAAATACTTGTTAAAAATTTATATGTTCTAGCTACTATTGTTAATATAATAAATTAAGTTTAGAATGTGTTTTACTGTTAAAAAATTGACTGATATGATAGAAATTATGCAACAATTTACTAAATAATTTTTCAATATAATTCTGACACTAGATAAATTTACTTTCACAAATGAATTTTTTTGAGTCTACAAACTACAAAAAAGATATAATCATAATGTTCAATAAATTATTAAAATGATTTTCATAAATCAAGTTTTATGACACTAGTCCGAGTATTTTTTATCAAACCTCATAAACAACAATCAAAAATGACAAATAATGGTTTATTGAAGTGAATACCAATGTTTATTGAATATAAATGTTTATTGAATGGTTTATTTAGCTACAATTTCAGAACTATATTGACTAGTGGTGAAAAATCAACTCTCTAATAGATATTGTATTCATTGACAAATTGCATTCAGTTTCATCGATATTACATTATTGGACATTGAATAAATTACACTAGAAATTATTTCGTACGTAACTAAAGACTTAAGTACAAAGTAAGTATTTTTTCATTTATATTGTTATTTTATTTGTTCAAAAATTTAATGAAACAAATGTATCAACCTTACAGAGTTTCTAAACAGTAAATGTACGTGAATCACGTTACATAATTTCATGTACACACACACACACACACACACATATATATATATATATATATATATATATATATATATATATATATGTGTGTGTGTATGTGTATAGAAGGTACGTATGTATGTATAAAATAATAATTAATGTAAGTGAAAAAATTATAAAACCAAGAACACAAAACAATGTAAACAAAAAACCGTTTCTTTACAAATACATTGAACAAAACGAACCCACAACAAAAGGAAAACCGGTATGAATGAACATGAAAATATATATACAAAAAATGTATTTATATATATATATATATGTAAATGAATGTATGTGTAGGAAATAAGTGAAAAACGCCACGTTGTCGCAAGCGACTCGTTCAACAATCGATATGGTAATTAAGAAAGTGCCACTTAACAGGAAACACTGGTAGGTGGGTTGTTTTTGCTACTTTAACGAGTGAGGGTTTTATAACAGGGGCAATGGGACAATGTTGAGTTCTATTCAGTAATTTCGTTATGATTAATTCATTTTTATCAACGTTTATCATATTATTTGATATGAAGATCGCATAATTGCATGACCAATTTGATTATTATAGAAGAGAATTGTCCGATTGTGTAATAAAAGTATGCATTGAGTTTCATTTAAAGGCGTTCAATGAGTTGTACATGTTTCAATTAACTTTTCTGAATTAGTTATTCGTGAATATGGGTTTTTTAAATTCCTATACATTTTACATAATAAAATGGAAGTTCACTTTCACATGAGAATTCTTTTTTATTTCATAAACAAGAAAATATTTTTCTGAACAATTATATTATTAACAATGTAAGTAGTAAACTTGTGAAGTAATATTGTTAACAATATACGAGCGAATGTTTATAGATACTTTTTTATTGTTGTTTATGTTCATTTCAATGGTGATTCAATTATTTTTAGAGAGTCAAATGATAGATAAATCGAACTCTTTTAAAATGTAAAATAAGAATCTCGAAATTTTTCTATACTATGGTTCTTTGAAAATTATGGCATCATAATCTAAACGTGTATAAACAACAATCAAAAATAATCTATTGTTGTATGAATATATTTTTGCATATGAAATGTTTAGATTTTATGATAATTATCAATCTTATCAAAAATAAGATCATGATTCTACATTTCCCTTTTTTTCAAACAGAGAATCTCTTTCAAAATTATTTTACAACAGAAATAATTATTCACTAATTATAAACATGTATTTTTTAAAATATACATTTATAGGAGTTTTTTATTTCTCACAGAGAGAAATATTGTTTTAATGGAATACTTTTAAACGGTTGGCACTCATACGTTAACGTTCGAATTATGGGGTGATTCGAACGCAAATGCTCAAACGGAATGTTTTTTAAAATTATATTTGTGTTTGGCGATAATGACCTTAGCTTTCAAAGCACCCTTAAACCCCAATAACTAACCTTAAAAGATACCGCAAGAAAAAAAATTATAGAGTTTTTTTAAAGTTAAGCTGAGTTTTTTTATATAAGAAATGTATATATTATCATATATAACTGACCTGTACGTCTGAAAAAACATGAAATACATATCGTACATGATTTAATATCATTATTAATATAAATTATATAAGAAATATTTAATTTTATTATTAGTTGCAATAAAATATTAAAAATTATACACAGGTAAAGTATCGAAAATCAATAAAAATATCAAATAAAAATAAATCAGTTAACTGGGAAGACTATATTTTTTTACTACATTAAGAAAATTAGAATGTGAATCAAATAAGTCATTATTTTGAATATATAATCGAATAAGTATTATATTGAATTATTATTTTAGATCAAACAAAACTTATTTTATTAGTAAAATAATATGAAAAATTTAAACAGAAAAAATAATACCAATAAATAGGATAACAAAAGAAATTTAATGAAAATCCTTGTCAAATACTATATGACTTGTAATAAATATTATTAAAACAAACTGTTTATATATATATATATATATATATATATATATATATATATATAAAGTACATATATTAGACATAATAAAAGGAAATGAAAAGAATACTTAATAAAAAAAAATTCAATTACAAGTTGATACTTACATTTTTCGCCATACGTTTGATTTGATGATTTCCTTTCCACCACGTGATCACTGCTTCTGGTCGCGATCCTGATGTTCGACACTCGACCTCGTATCTCTTCTCGGCAGAAACATATTTCTCTTTTGATAATATAGTTACAGATATTGGTTTTACTGTAACAAACGTACATAGTTATATCTTTAGATAATAATATGGTGATATAAATAAAATCGATTTTGTTATTAATTCTGTTACAATTGGATTAATGTTCACATTTTATTAGAAAAATAGACAGTTTTAATACTAAAACATTCATATTTTCGTTTTTAAATCTATACAAATTTATTTTATTCTCAATATGATTAAACTATTTTTTTTTGGATTATTTATAATAATTTTATAGAATTAGTAGTACATCGAATGTATTTTATCTTAATTTTTTAATGAAAAATGAAATATTTTAGTAGGATTTATTTAAAAAGTCAATAATGATTAGTAAGATACTAATATTAGTATTCTTAGGGCTGTTATCTATTTTTTAATAAAATATTAAGACAATAATGCATTATAATTTTAAAATTAATAATTACTTTGCTATTTTATGAGTGTATATACATATATATATATATATATATATATATATATATATATATATAAATATATATATAAATATATGTATATATATATATATATATAATTAAAATAATTTTTAATTTATATATAAATTACTCAGTTTGACCTGACATACTTAAAAATTGTTATATAATATTGGTGTTAAAATGTATTAAATATTTATACTTTTTACAATATTTTGTCATACTGGTATATGTGGAGAAACTATCAATGAAGAAATGATACTTAGTTGAACCAAAAGGACGAAGACCATCAGGAGAACGAATTTTATGATGTTAACAATTCGTAAACTGTTATTAGGTTTACGGAGGTTATTAAATATCTATATGGAAAGATGATCATTTTCAGAAATGAATTTTATATGAATTATTTTTTCTTTTCACTTTATAAACCACAAACATTTTTTCTGAACATAAAGGTTCAATTAATCATCATTTATCAATAACGTGCATTAATATGTCAATGGCATCATCCGTAAAGCAGCAAGATACAAAAAAAAATCAGAAATAGAGTGAAAAATAAAAAAAAATCAATTTTAAATGTAAATTTAGCATTAATTTTATAGCTGTATTGTGATACTTCTTAAACGCATCCTATGGAGCTGTCTTTTTTAAAATGCTTGCAGATATGATAATGAAGTGTTACAAGCTATAACATTGGAATTTACTAATAAAATATAGAATGTATATTTCTGTTATGAAAAAAATATAGAAAAGAACAATTTTCATAGAATGAACCAAGGCAACACATTGAGGGAAGATAATTTGCTCTAAAAGAATATACAATGTACTTTTAAAACTTAATACTGTAAAAATTCCTGGAATTATCTGAAAAGATTAATAAGATTATGATGAATGAACCTAAGACACGATAACGAAATTCGTATTGCCATTATAAATAATGGATGAAGATTCCCTAAAAAATAATTTGGACATGATTTCAGTATGCTAAGATATTTTCAAAAAAATAGAGATCTATAAAATGTCCCACAAATTACAATTATTTGAATTATTAATATTTGTTTTCCTGTTTTTATTGGTTTTATAAAGAAAACTACTATGGCGAAATCGTAAAGAAAAGTATGCGAATTTTAAAATATTATAATAATTTCTTATTGAAGTAATTTTTGAATTCAGAAAAATGTGCATTTACTATATTACTTGATGTATTTAACCTTTTGTTCAAAAATGAAAACAGTAATGAATATGAATTCAGTTTTTTTGAAAAATAAATAGTTGAAATAAAAAAATTGCACAACTACTTTTAAATTTGAAAAATATATATTTTATAAATGTATTATCTTCAAAATGATTTTCATTCTTGTTTATAAACTATATTAATTAATCAACAACTTCTATAATCAAATTAAATTCTGCAATACTCTTTATGAATTTGTTCAACTCAGGATCTTAATTTTCTCTTTAAAGTAAATATTTTTTAAAACTACTATTTTAATTTGATAAAAGAAGATGTGTACATTTACTTGAAAGGATTATTAATTTCATCACTTTATCACATTATTCAAAAATTGCTATCGGAAAATTGGAGTTTTGCATATAAAATTTAAATTTTTTGTATATAACCGAAGAATATTTATATAAACTTTAATATATTAATTTTCTCTTGCAAACCACAGAATATTAAAAAGATCTAAAATGTAGAGTGATGTATTTACATATATATATATATATATATATATATATATATAATATTATTTTATGAATCCAAAAGTGTACTGAAAAAAGATTAAAAACTAAATATCAAAATCTGAATAAAAAATACAATAAACGAAAAAAGCAAAACATACAATTAAAATCTACAAAAATCGATGACACAGCACTTGAACTTGTAATTTTATATGTATTTTCTTTATATAAATCATTTCATAAATGAATTTCCTGCTGACGGTATTAATAAAATTGAAATCGTATGTATATATATATATATACAGATATGAGTGTGTACGGATACATTTGTTTTCTACAGTCTATAACAACTTCTTGTACTTCCGCAAAGTCTACGATGATATAACAACGACATCTGCAACTTCACATCCTAATGAATTAAATCAACTTGAAACGACAATTTGATTTATATTAGCAAAGTTGCACAAATTGAATTTCAATACGTCCAAATGACCACACCGCAACTTTGGCGACTGACTGTGACCTGGAAACGTATCGGCGCGGTGCAAGCAACGCTCGAGTAGTTGTTCAGGGCGAGGGGGTTGAAAACCGTACCGGTGAACAGTGAGAGTTTGTGTGTCCAATTTAAATTGACTATCGAACTTTGTATAGGTCGTCTTCGAATGTGGCTGTCGGTGACTTAACACTGATCTAGGATCATAGAATTTCCAAAACTGATTGAGTTATTTGCACAAAAGAGAAATTAATGTTGCCGTGCCGTACAGGTAGAATGTTTACCGTATTTACTACAGTATTAACCTATCTTAACCCATATTCGATTTGAGATTATAAACGGAGATCATACAAATTGTATATTATTCTGATATGTACACACGTATACGTACACACACACACGCATATAATATATACAAATGTTTCAATGTATACATGTATCTGACTTTATGTTTCATTGTGCACCCTTTCGATTAAATTTGAAATTATAATTAGGATCGTAATTGAACGAAGTATTTCATATATTAATTTTAAATGAGCGTGTTTGAAAATTAATTATTCCATGTTAATTTAATCTAGTTGTTGGACGATTTATTAAATTATTTGTAATTGAAAAGGTATTTGATTTAATGAGGCATAGACTTTTTTCTTTCCAGTTTTGAACCTAATTTTTATTTATTAAACTATGGTTAGAATTTAACTTTTTTTGTAATGAAAAATATTTTAACTTAAACATTTTCTTAATTATTCAATTAAAACTTCTGTTATTTATTAATTTATGTATTTTTTTATAATGAAACGTGTTTCCTTATAAATATGAATAATATATATTTTAGATGATTGATTTTGCGTTAATCAGTTCTTGTGATGGAAATATAATCATATATATGAAATCATTAATAAAATTAAATAACCCTATTAGATAAAATTTTAAACTGATAAATTTAGATAAATTTCTTTTCTACATAATGTATTATCAACCCTTTTATTATTAAGTATAGCTTATATTTACCTAACAATCATTCATATATATTCCAATTGCCAAAATACTTTCTTCTGATGTTATTACAACATTTTTTTTCAATTTTTAAGAATTGGAGTTATATACATATGATGTTTGTAAATTGTATAAAAAGAAGCATTCTAATAGGAACTTCAAGATAAATATTATTACTTTATATTATTAAGATTCTCTAAATAATTTTTAAAATAAATGATAATAAACTTAATTTTTGAATTTTCATGAATTAAACGATACAAATACTTTAAACTAACAATTGAACGGAAATGGTTTCACAGATAATATATTTGGCGGAATAGTTTTTTCTGAGTTATGTATAAAGAAGTAAAAATGTTTTACTTATAAATTCTGACAATATCTTTATCTTTTAATTCTGAATTTGATTACAATATTCCATGTTCCTGTCAATCAACATCTTTTTCTACCATGAATTGCCAAGTTCACTTCTCATATATGGTTTTAATGTTTTTAAATACCGTTTGTTTCAATTATTGCTTGTTACAGAACAATATTTTTATATCTGATATTAATTTAAATATATAAGATAAAGGATTTCAATGAAAGAATATGAATTTTTGTCCTTATTGTCATTAGAAAATAAAAAGAATATAATTTATTTTGCATTATCGATAATTAAGTTACATAGAAATAGAATGAACGCGAAGAATTGAGAAATGTATGATTGAATATTAATTATTTGCTTGAATTATGACAGTACAGAAATTAAGTAAAATATGGCTGAGAACGATTATTATATATATGAATCCCATTTTAATTAAGTAATGTTTCTGTGTTCTATTTCTTTTAGGATTTCTTAACACAAAAAAAACTAGAAATGCGTTCATTATTTTGTAATAGGATTTTGAATAAAATCTTTTATATATAAAATTTGTAAACTACTTTCTATCTGTTTTTAGGGTGAAGATTCATTTTAAATTTAAAAATATATAAAGAGTAACAAATATTAGAAGTGAATACGTTTAAAGAAAACTATTCAATACTACAACACAAAATCACATCTTCTATATTGTAAATATTAAAAATGTGCATTTAATCTCGCTTATGTTCTTATATGACAGGATGTATATAAAAATTGTTTAGATCTTAGACTAATCGACTACAAGTTTCCAGATAAATCCCTACTTATTTATAGAAATTGTATTGAGAATTTCTAATACTTACAATTTATATCTAAGATAACGACTTCTGAAGCGGGCGGTGCAAGGTTCGTGTTCGATGCTTGACAAATAAGACGAGCGTGTAAATGTTGTCGGCCGATTTTTGGAAACGATAAATGATTCACAACCAAACCATCAGCTTTCATTTCATACGAATCATCGATGATTGTATTTTCCAGGAACCAGGTAACTTTCGGCCTTGGCCGACCTTAAACAGAGAAATCAAATTAGTAATACTATAAGAAGTATACAATAAAATCACTTTAATTATATATTTTGCTTTAAAAGCAAAACAATTATCTTTGACAATAATCTAAAATATTCAAACAAATTTCAGAAATGAATACATTATTCATATCCATTTTTTCGATTTCTATTTTGCAATTGTGAAATAAAAATACGCAATTTTCTATACTGAATCATCGAATAGTGTAACATTATATTATCATTCATTCATAAAAATACAAATATATACTTTTCTTATAAGTGTATGATTGAGTTCTATTAGATACAGTAAACTGATATATATATATATATATATATACATATATATATATATATATATATATATATATATATATATATATATATTAAAAGGAACATTGTGTTTTAAAAAATAAAAATACCAATAAAATAAATTATACATAATGACTTAATAAAATTTCTCCTTTCTCATATAAAAAAATATATAAACAGATATATAATACAGATATCTCTGTTTGACTGCACGCAAAAATATACAGAAAAAAGTGTTGAGAATAATGAAAAGTGAACGAACGATATAATTTAATTCGAATTATCTTCATCGTTAAGAGAAGATTGTAGGTGAATTAGATACTATAAAAGTAATTGTAGGCGTATGTAACGTATATCTAATTTATAGATATAGGGTGTAAGATTTTCATAGTACAAAAAATAAAATGTAGAATATAATTGTACTTTTTTTTTAAAAAAACGGAATATTTTATACGGTTTATTTTTAAATTATATGATTGGTATTTCTTTTGAAGATAATTATAAAGAAAAATAAAAAAGAGTTAATTAATTTATGAATTGATAGACAAAAAAGTAGTTTATGTAGACTTTTTTTTAATTGTCGTTAAAAGTGTTTAGTTAATGAAATGTTTTTATATTGTCATTTTAATCATTGATAAAATAATCTGGAATTTTTAAAACGTGGAAATAATGTAATATATAGTTTTTCAAATATTAAATATCTAAAGATATATAATCCAAATGAGACATTATACTAGTATTAATTCTTAACGATACAAAATAAAGCTTTAAATAATTAAATTGAGCTTGAGAATTTACATGACTAATAAATCTTATACTTCTTGATGAAACATTTTTAAAAATCTCTATTGACATATTTTATCATACAATAAGGTATTTAAAATCTTTTTCTAAACATGAATTTTCAATTCGTTAAGAAGAATCTTCGTTGGAAAACTTTGAGGTCTATTGATAATATGTTGGCTTAAATAGTATGTAAATGAACGACACAACTGAATTTGGTTAAAAATTGATACTAAGAAGATTAAACTTGATTTAAAACTTTATAAATATGAAAGATTTAGACAAGACTAAAAAGCATTCTTATACTTGAATAAACTATAAAAATATATCTTCATTATTAAAAAATAAATCTTAATTATCTAAGCACACAATCTAATTAAGGTTTATTATCTCAAATATTCTATCATAAATGGGCGGTTACCTTAATTAAGTTATAACCAGTTGTTTAAAAGGTTTTATCGATACGTTAACTTAATCAAATATTTTTTTGTTTTGAAGTACATGCAGATAATGAAATTTTACGTTTCGTTATTAAGTTGATATTGAAATTTAAAAATATTTCTTTTATTTATTTAAATTTTTATTAAACTGCTGTAATTTAAAAGCCCTGCCCATAATAGTTGATTAAATATTGTAACTACGTTTCTTTAGTTAGTTGCGATTAAGGTATCACTAAATATAATTGTTTTTATTAAATTTAAAAACAATCAATTTATGAGTACAATTAGATTTAGTGATACAATAAACTCTACTAACTAGTAAGGTCTAGTAGCAGTATTTAATAAATTATCATGAACAAGAACTTACATTTATAACACGAATTATAGATTTATGCCTAATTCATATTAAATCAAAAATAGATTCTGATAATTAAATATTTTTAAATATTTTACATTTGACATAATAAAAAAATTAATAACATAATTATTATTTTTTGTACAAATCTTCCATATTTAATAAAAAAAACATTGAGTACAATCTTTTTTACGTTGGCCAGGTAAGAACTAATTGTTGAAAAATGTTGATTACTTTCCATTATTTATTTTGGAATAAGCACTTTTATTTAGAGCTTGTTAATTAACACCGAATAAAATGTTAATAATTTAATATACCTGTATTTAACAATGGGTTAAAGTTTAACAGAGAATTTATTATCTAAATATTGTGTGTAAAAAGGGTCTTTAAATTAAACACGCACTAATAAATAAATAATTATGCGAATAAAAATTGTATTTTTTCAATCAGTATTCGCTTGAAGATGTTGAAAGACGAAACTGGTAGTGAAAGAAAATGTAAGATCAATGGCCTCAAAAACAAGAAACTTAACTTAAAAAAAGTGCATGATTAAAATTTTCTGGAACTTTAAGCAATATTCGAATGCAATAAAATAGTTGCCTGTAGTCTATTTTTTATCAGTAGTAAAATGTAATTTATAAATTTTTAATGTATATTTTCTTTAATTCTACAAATAGCATAAAGAAAAATTGAAAACTTTCTGACAAATGTATTTCAGAAATTCCTATATACTAGATTTTATAATGTTCTTGATGGAGTTAATTCAATAGAGACACATTTTTTTACAATAGAGTTCTGACATTGGATTAATTCACTTTCTCAACTGAATTATACGTTCACCCAACATAATGTTCAATTTATCATGGTGATGATATATGATAATAACGATTTATTGAACATTTTTCATTTGCAAGGAAAAAAAATTAATATGTAAAAAAAAACATTTTTTTAAACAACGTTCACTGCTCGGTTCACTTCCAAATGAATTTTTCACTCATACTACATACAAAAAATGAAATTTATTTTTGATCAAAAACGATCGATAAGCAATCAGTGAAAAATTTTTATTGGTTTGTAGAATGACTTAAGAATTCATTTGTGGAAATGAATTCAGATAAAGTACCGAAACTATATTGTACTTAATTTAATTTTACTAATTTTTATTGGAATATTTATTTAATATTTTCTATTTACTTGATTTCAAATAATTAGAAAAGATAATATTCAAGAATATATTGTTTTAATAAGCATAAAATGAAAAGAAAATAATAAAAAACAATACAGCTAAATGGCAATGAACTAAAGTCTCGTCAAAATCGTACTAGAAAATTACCAGTCAAACGAACAGGATTAATTCTAAATAATTAATTACATTGAGGATATTTTCGTCAGCACTGAAACAGAATAAGTAATACATTTTTAATTTCAGAAACTAAGCAGTTCAGTTCATGCAGTCTCATTTTGCACCACTTGTTCTATTCTTGCAATTAACTATTTCTCATGGGCAGTAAATCTTACTGAACTATGCATACGGTATAATTACTTTACAGCTATATTAGATAAATATTTTACAATATATTCTTGTTATCTTACATATGAAGGTATTTCGGGAATTTAAATGTCTCACCTTGTATATACGTGTATATATATATATATATATATATATATATATATATATATATCATATTAAACGCCAACCCACTATAATGTTTCTACATGAAATTGTAATCTCTGGTTTAATTTCGAATAAGATAAGATCACGTCTATTAAATGTTATTTCGTTGAATAATATAATAAATCAACCGAATATATATATATATATATATATATATATATATATATATATATATATATCACGTGATACAATTTTTACAGACGTTCTTTTAAAAAACGTGTACGAGTTGTTTGTCTTATAAAAGGGTGTATTTGATTTATATAGTTGATAAGTATTTTTTTGTTTGTTTCGTGTGTACATATTTCTTTTAACTATATATAGTACTGATATGTTTTTTTCTAGGTGATACGGTTATATATGCCATGTACTGTTAATATGTTTGTTATCTCAATGATATACCTTAAAAGGTGCATATATATATATATATATATATATATATATATATATATATGTGTGTGTGTATATATATATATATGAAATTTATACGGGGGCGGGGTTTACTTTGATAAGTGTACTGTGAAGATTTTTTTTATTATCCAGCTTATTTAAACCAGTATCGTTATCGAAAATGTGAAGCGTTCAAGGGAATTATTTTATTTGAATAAACATTAGGATTTTTGAAGCATAGATTTTATAATAGGAATGATCAAGTGGAACGTAATATATTGTTTGATCGAAACAGCAAAAGGGTATAGAATTTTACTTCAAATGTTTACCAGTTCATTTTTTGAAACAAATATGTTTAATATTTAATAATACCAATTATATAAATGGATCCATGATATAATCCATTATAATATTAGATAAAATCGACAGATAAAAATAAACATGATAATTTTTACAGACGTTATTTCTAAGTAAAAACATTTCAAAAAAAAGACGAGACAATACTGTCTAGAAGCTCGTTTCGTATTTAATAAACGAGTAACTCTCGGTGCATACATGAGTTCTCTTATTGTTTCAGCTCATCTGCACATAGCAACAAGGGACACATCGTTCTCATACACACGTATGTACGAACAATACGACGAACAAATCCAGCTGTTATATTGAGATTCTTGCACAATTGTTCTAGTTTAATGCGGCTGCGTCTCTCAAAGGAGATTTTCAATAGCTACGAATGTTCTTAGACGAGATTAGAACGCGTATCGTCAGGTTGTGTGGCACCTAAAGGTCACCGATACGGTACAAAAAAGAATCATTTACTATTTGTAATCTGTGTTGATTCAAATAATCAAGTTTAGATAGAATTTGTATATGTACTCGTATATAGAGATACAGAAGTATTATTTTGATCATTATCTTAGTTTTCATTGTTTATGTAAGTATAATATATTATTTAAATTTATTTAATAATCTTTAACAGTATTATATATTTTTATATCGATCGGTTCTATTCTAACGATTATCATACATTTTCATAACTTTTTCCAAACTTTCTGAAGCACGTAAATTATCATAAAACATGTATCTGTCAAATTTTCCAAATCAATTATAATGAAGCAAAAAAATATTCAAATGAACATCACTAAGAATTGATTATTAAATAAGAAAACTTTCTATTAATAACTGTATAATGACACCTTATTAGTGTTTCATTTTAAACACATATTTAATAAAATATATCGTTTCTTTATGATAAAATTTATCAGAAAAACGTTTCTGAGAACTTTCAACATCATCTAAAATCACATCTCACATTTATAGTAATACATTGTCGAAATAATATATTATATATATATATATATATATATATATATATATATATATATGTACATAGTATCGACCTTGTGTGCGATAAGAAGAAGTAAATAACGTTCCTTTCTTGTTGAAGAAATAACTCACCTCCAACAACTTCACAGATAAGGTTGACGTCGTCCCCCTCATTGTACGGTTCAAGTAATTTCTTTCTATTCCTTTTCTTTCCGTCGAAAATCACAGGTCTTTCAGGTGGGACTGTAACAAATGAGAAAATAATTATATAAACGAATGTTTTTGTTATTCATTTTTAGTTTAATTTCAAAATAATTATGAAATGCTTACGATGTTTCATAGAATACTTTCTACATATATATATATATATATATATATATATATATGTGTGTGTATGTAGATATATATATATATATATATATATGTGTATATAGATATATGTATGTATATATATATATATATATGTGTACATAGATATATGTATGTATATATATATATATATATATATATATATATATATATATATATGTATGTATATATATATATATATATATAACATTTCAAATATGTCTAACTGAATTGAATAAGAAGATGGTTTCAAAATACAGATAATAAATTAGAAACAATTCTCAATTTCGATATTAGTAACTTTTATACTATTTGAAATATTTAACAATTTTATTGAATTTAAAACATATTTCAATTTTTATACTCGGTTTCCCAAACTATTGTTAAAAATTTATATAATTTGTATTTAATTCACTTTAACTTGTATTTCTGTAAAGATGAACAATTTATAAACTTTTTAAACATATATTTGTATTTGTTCGAATCATAAATAAATTATTTTTGTACTTGATATTTATATTTGGACAGTTAATAAATATTTATCTCTAATTTCTAATGAAAGACAAGATTCGAACTATTTTATAGAACTTTCACAAAAATAAAAATATTTTTGTGTTAAAATAAAAAACATATTGTAAATATGAAGCAAACGATAGAAATAGACATTAATAGCCTTGAAATATATTAAATATTTTAAGAATATATTTTCGATTTCTTATACAAATTAATATTACAGAAAGCATTCAGCATTTGAAACAGATTTAATTTAGAACCCCTTATTTTATTGTCTTTCTGAATATATACTTTTATATTTTTTTGTTTAACTCCTCAACATTCTTCTCTTTTATACAACTAGGTTTAATTTCCCTTATTTTTAGAATATATTTTAAATGTAGTTCACAATTTATTTGAAAATAAGTGAAATCAAAATTGGTAGTAAGAAAGATGAACTTAAATGTATCTCTATGGTTCAAATAGAAAAAAACATATTTATAAAATATTCTACTAATAAAAAAAGATATTGGTTAATATGTTACTTTTAATAAAGGTATGGACTCTTCAAATTAATTGCAATACTTGACTCTGGAATCGTTTTATTCTTTTCTATCAACCTTCAGTAAAAGACTAAAATAGCGAATATCCAACAAGTGATAGTTTTATTTTGAAAAAAATCTAACTAATCTAATTACTTATCATAAACAATAATGGTATTGGTATTAATTAATTTATTTATACGCAGATATGATCTGATTTCCTAACAGTATGGATTTAATAATCAAGTTTGAATTGGTTATTCTTTCATTGTGTATTATCTTCTTATATGCGATTCATATAAGAATTATTAATAATTATCCTTGGTATATGATAGATATTAAGAATTGAAGTTATTTGTAATTAAATATATTTGTTTTTAACAGAATATCTACTATTCTTAAATTATTTTGAAATGTTTTTTAATTGTTATGCAGAAGAAATTATTGATAATGTTCAAATCCTGCCAATCAGCAGTATTCATTGATTACAGTGGATCTTTTTATTTAGATTTTTTTATTTAAATTGTTTATTATTATAATAATAGCGTTTATACGCCAATTATATTTAATAATTAATGAAATAAATTGAAGATATCTCCAAATCGAAACTAGTTATAGAAGATAAATAAATAAGCGATTCACCAGGACCAAGGTAACCAAACTAAGATAAATTAATATTTCCATGTGAATAAATTGAATTTGTTTTACTTATTTTACACAATTATGTGATAAACAAGCTGAAAGATTAATAAGACTACATTTATAACAAAATTTATTTATAGAGTTACTAGAAAAGCTTATTTGTAAAACTAATTATTTTTGGGGGTAAAAACAATTTGTTGAGAAAACAGATTGAATGTAGAATTTAATGAAAGGAATAATTATTGGGAAAGAAACAAAAAACAAATTCTCGGTAAAAGTTATTGAAAATTAATACAAGCATAGTTTATTATAAACAATATTATTGAGAAATAATTTATAGAAATGACATATATAGCAAGTTGGTCTAATGGAAATATTCATTGGAAATACAAATAATTAAAAACAGAACTAAATTTAAAATTATGCAAGTGTTAATCAAAAGATTTTAATAAGTTATCCAATAGACCTCAAAGGTAATTAGTTGTGAGTATAATTATGAATTTTCAAGAATATATATTTTCATAGAAATCAATAAGTGTTTCTGTTAAATTAATACTTGAGATATTAAAAAATATATCTTGAGAGTATTATTATTTTTGATGAGAATAGATTTTACTGAGAACTGAATACAGAATTTAATAATAATTTATTAATAATGAATGGAATAATTATTTATAAATGAGAAAAGGCAAATTCTTGGTAGAACTAATGATAATAAACAGAGTTCAAACAAAATTATAGATAAAAACTTATAATATTGTGAGTTAATAGTAGGTTGTTTTAATAAACGTGTTTAGTGAAAATGTCAATAATTATAAATATAACTAAGTTAAAAATAATTTAATTATAAATCAGGTGATTTTAAGAAATTATCTAGTAAGGTTTCTAGATAATTACTTATGAGATCAGTTGTGAATTTTCAGGTTAATTTATTTTCATAAAAATAATTAGACGTTTTTGTTAAAATAATGAAGAAAATATTAAAAAGTATATTTTAAGATCAACATAAAGTAGAATTAAAAATATTTAAGTCAAGTAATGTGCCATATATTTTTAATAAGTTTTTTTAATAATTATAAAAAAATTTTATGAAAAGAACGTTTATATAAAATCTATAAAAGTAATAAAAAAATTGAAAAGTAGCAATAAAATATAAAGCAGAGACCAAAGATTTCTCTATCTGTCTCTTAAAAGAGAGCTAGAGTGAATATATAATATATGAGTAGAGAATTAGAACGATTTCTTTCATAAAATAAAATTAGGTTTTTTCCTCAGAATAATCTAAATTTTATTTATACAGACAAATATTACTGTTACGAATCTGAAAATGTCTAATCCAATAAAAGTAGCTAATAAATCTGTTAAAGAAATAAAAATAGCATAAATTTAGCTGTACATTTCCATTTATATATTTATGACGTATTTATACAACAAAAAGAATACAATTTCTTCAAAACATCCAGTGCTCGTTTGATGTAAGCAAAAACGTGCATTTCTTAGCGGAAAATTCGATTTAATTCGTTGGTAATTCACTTGTATCTACAACGGAGAACTGTTTGAAAACGTTTGAAATCGAATGAACGTAAATTGGTTACTTGCATTATATTTCAATGTTTGTTTCTATCATATTTACTATATAAATATTTTTTAAAATGAAATAATAATTTAATTTCAATTAAAAACGATCTCATATTTCCGAACAGAATCCAATTTAGAAATATACATCTGTGAATGAATCTAATTTATATCTCATTTAAATTTATGAATATTCCAAGCGGTTATTTAAGACTTAATATGTTTTATAAAACAGCCTAAATAGATGTTTTTCCTAAAACTTATCAATTATAACTTGCTTTTTTCTCATTTCCGCTTCAACGTTGTTCAAACGTATATAAAATATTATTTTATACATTTTGGGTTTTATAAAAGCTGTCTTTATTTTATTTCCTAACAATATTTTTTTTTTGAATTTTTCGTTTTTTTTTGTAAATATTCATATAAAATGCTTTATTTTTATTTTTTTTTTAAAAAAAAAACAAAAATCAATCATTTATTGTTTTTTCAAAACCTTGAAGTTAAATTCCAAAACTTAAACTATATTAAAAAATGAAAATTTTCTCACATATGTATGTATTTTTGAATTCCCATTTAATACTTTCGAATATTATTATTTATATAAAATAGTTTAAATAGACTAATTAAATAGTTTTGTGCTGAATATTCATTAAAAAATTTTTATAATAAACTAGTGCTCAAAGGGAAAAATACAGAAAATGATAAAAAAATCAATAACTGTGTTAAATGAATCCAATTTCATCTAAAAATTTAATTTTTATATATAGTTTAAATTTATAATTGGAATATGATTGGTCAGTTTTCTTAAAAAAAATATTAATCTAGAAATTCAATTTATGTGCGTTTAGCAATTAAAATTAATTATGGATTTTTAAAAAAAGAATATTTTCTTTAATTACTAACTAAACATCAGCGTACCATAAAGATTTTTTTTAGATATATAGTGAATGTAATTTTCCATTCAAAGGTATTCAGATATTTCTACGATTAAAATCTCTCATTAAAAAAAAGTAAAACATATTTTACGTATGATGTAACATCAACCCTCGTTCTTTACATCAACTAAAAGAACCACTTTAACACTACTTTAAATAAATAATGAGTTTTTCTGTATAATGTGGTTTACCATATCCGTTGGCACAATCCATCCGGTCTTCAGTTACTCTGAGCACCAGCCACACCAGTATCGACCGAAACCACTCATTTTTGTTACAGTCGCCGTTTCGCACGCTCCTTTTTTCCACAACAGTACTTGCAATACTGTGCAGAGTACGTATTCGCGTACAGTTAACCCGTTGTTAGTACAAGTGAGTGGCAATTAAGAGAAGATATTGGCGGTGAACTGGAGGAATTCTGAATATAACGTGTTCAATGTCATTTGTAAATTACAATGGCGTCGCTTTACTACGCTCTGGATTTTCGAATTTGAACGTTTATGGGGTGCAGAATCCAGTGTTAAGCTTCAATGTTCAGTTTAAGGTTACAATAGGGTTTGAAAGAATTTGTAGAAGGATAAATTGTATTTTCGTTCTTAAGATAATATATAGTGAAAGTCAGTCTCCTTGATAGATTATTTATTTAATTTATATTTGTATATATATATATATATATATATATATATACATATTTGTTTGATTTTTGTATTAAATTAATATCTTAATTAAACAACAAAAATACAAATAGCCACGAGTATTTTTATCTCTTAACATTATAAACTACGCTAAATAGAATATCTAAAAATAGATTATAAATCGATTTCCAACAAATCTTCAACATTCAATTGAAAATTACCCATTCGAGTCAAAACTAGGAGAGGGTGTTGGCTCAGACACCTAGCTGATTCAAAATAAATAAGGTCAACACGACAACGAATTAGTAGAATCATGGGTGTAAAAATATACAATTATATTTTTTTTGTTTTATCTGCATGTAAAAGAATGTATTTTAATAACACAAACAAAAAACAGAATCTAGATAATAATTTTATTAATTTAGATATATAAGTATTGATAAATTCATATATATATATATATATATAAACACAGAATAGTGTATGTGAATGTATTGTTACGCATTAAAAATGAAATTCGTTTAGAAAGAAAAGAAATTCTATTTAGTATCACCTTTTTTTGTTAACAAACGTTCCTATTAAGAAACATATTAAAAAATTAATTTCAACTACATATAAACATAGAATTAATAAAACAATATATGTATGTATGAATGTATGTTTGTATATACATACATATATGTATATGTATATATATATATATATATATATATATATATATATATAATTATTAATTTTAGTTATTTGTCTTGGTAAAAAATCTCCACATAAAACGGAAATTTAAAAGGCAAGTTGTTGTTGGTGACTTGTCTGATACACTGTTATTAATTACTTCTGTAGCGGCGAAGGTAATTATGTAAATTTTATTTTTAATAGTGTGCCGCTTTGTACTTACTACATCCCACTGTGTTCGTTACCCCTCTGTATAAACGCACGCTAGGAATCGACCACAAGAAGAGGAAAAAAAACTAAATGTATAAATATTTTGAAAGGATACGGAACGTTCATAAAGTAAAATATTTACGTATATGTATATATATATATATATATACCTATATATATATATATATATATACCTATATATATATATATATATATATATATATATATATATATATATATATATGGTTATAAATGGTGATAATTAATATTAAACCTATTTTGGTAACTTGTTGGAACTATGAATGGTTGTCGAGTCAAATGTATACATGGTTTTAAGAAAATTAAAACTCTGAAATATGTTATTACATATATCAAAAATAATTGCAGAAAATAAACAAATATTCAGTTTTTTTTGAAAAATAATTGTGATTTTATAATAATTGTTAAAAGAGAGATTATAATAAATGGAATGGTAAACAAATTTATCAAATCAAACATTTGTTATTTTATTACAAACTCATATTAATATATATATATATATATATATATATATATATATATATATATATATATATATATTGAGAGAGAAAGAGGAATACCAAGAATGTACCAAAATTTAACTCTTAATTGACGATAGAAAAAAGACAAATTTAAAATCAAAAACAGCTGTTAAGGAAGACAAGTACATGTGTTGTTGAGAATGAAGAATGATATATAAATGCAATAAAATAACTGAATATTAAAAAGAGGGACTGTTATTCTGAAAAAAAAATTAATTGTAAATGCTACCAAAAGATTTCTCATAAGACAACATAATTGTAAGATGACAAAGGAAATTGTAACAGAAAACATGCAAGTGATTTACAAGAAAGGAGACCACTATTACTCTACGAATGAAATGTTTATGAAAACAGTACTAAAAATAAATTATAAAAAATGTTAACTTATTCTAACCTTGAAAATTTGATAGTTATTGAATATTCATAAATTTGTTATAATATTTAAAAAGTGTACAGGAACTATCTCTGTTACGAAATTGGGAAAACTAATTTATTTAAATCTTTATAAACAAATTAGTAGGAAATATTCATTTAAATAAAGAATTTAATCATTTTAAAATAAAGATTAGTGCATTCCTTCTTTTCATATATATATATATATAATTACAAAAAGAACTTCTAATTTTATAACTATTATTAGCTGACAAAAATCTATTAATATCAATTACAAATCAATTAGTAAAAAGTGTATATGAACATTTGAGAGTACTGAAACTGAAAAAAAAATGTTGAAAAGAGACGCAAACAGTCAGAAAAAATACGACGTCGTTAGTCCAGCATACATAATAAATTATTCCACAAAATATGGTACTTTACTTGACGAACTCACCTCATATATAAAGCTAATGTATTTCCCATACCATATTTTTATCGCTGTTATATTTATGTTACTCTTTTACCTTTAATATTCGTTGTAAAAGTACACATAGAGTGAGGAGAGAGTAAACGGAGTGGTAGTAGTATATAATGGTTCCAAGGTAATTTTAAGCAAAAGCATGAATCAGAATATGATGTATGGACATTAATGGATTCTTTGTTTTTAATATTTTGAAATATTACGTGCATAACTAGTTTTACTTTCTTATTTAATTTTTCTACATAAATAAGTAATTATAATATACATTTTTTTTTATTAATTTATCAGATCGTTTTTAATAATGTATCAGATAATAAACTCGAAAACAACTGTTAGCTTTTACAGTTGATTTCTTGACAGACGTGGATTTAAGTTATTAATTCAGTTAGAATGTATTTTCACGTTTTTTTTTCAATTTTGTAAATTATTTTTTAACGATACTTAAATGTATTACGTATAGTTCTTTTTACATTACAATTATGTTCATGAATTAAAGTATTTTTTTTTGTTAAATATTTTTTTCACACGTGAAGGTTAATTGTTGTAACATTTTTAATCAAAGTATATTTTAAACAGTGGATAAATTCACTTTCGCAAACGAATTTTACTTCCTCCTGTCTTCAGTCATTGATTATTGGATATTTATGATTGTTGCATTATAAAAGAAATTTTCTTTAATATTATTGCAAATTAATTATTGAAAATGTTATTAATTATCTTTGTGTTTTTTTTTCTAAAACGAAAAATTAATTTGTAAAAATTATCTTTTAATTTTTTACTCTAAGGTTAATTATTGAATCGTTTTCGGCAGCTAACTTAAAAGTTTATGTAATTGTAAATAAACTAATTTATCTCAATATTACTATATAAAGACCTTGAGTTATTATCTATGAGTAAATGGAGTGATCGAATGGTAAGAACTGCAGAGAGGAGAACTCTTTTTAAAAGATTTTGATTTTATTGAATAACATATATATTTTAATTTTTAAATCAATTGAGTTATTGATTTTTGAATGTAAAATTTGACAATTACTTGCATTTAATTATAAACCATGGTTCTTTAATGAAATAAACATTTTTATCACACTTTCTATACTTTATATTTATACATTATTCAAGATATTAATTTTATTTCAATAAAAAAATTTGTTAAATTATTATTCTTTCACCTATAACAGCATGAATATATAATATGAATGTATCTACCTATCTATGTAAAATAATATATATATATATATATATATATATATATATATATATATATTACATGCTATTTTAATTTTTAGTTTTTCGTGATATTAAAGTTTAAATAGTATAAAAAGTGTAAAAAATAGAGATACAAGAAATATCCATACACATAAAAATATAAATAATGTATGCTTGTTTTTATGTTGAAAATATTATCATAAATACAAAAACAACTTATAACATATGCTTTTATATACTCTTTTCATACAAATGTGCGAGACTGGCACAAAAAACCATCATTTCGCGATATGTAAAAATAATTCCATTACATGGAAATGCTCGAACACAATAATATTCATTTCTTTTGCTCTCTATTTCTTTTTCTATATATAAAAATAAATGTATTTATTTTTGTTTCTTAATGAACATTTGTTTTAATATTTGTATAATGTTATTTCAATTAAATTTACTTAAAAATGTCAGTTAATTCGTAGTGAAAATCTTAGAAGTGTACAAGAAAGTAGATTTTGATTAACAGCTTATGATTAGAGTTCTAGTTTGACAATTTCCTTAATTTTCTACACTCTATTTGTAGATAAAATGACGTTTGCATGGAAATATGTCTAAAATATTAAAATAGACAATGAGAAACTGTTTAATTGTTTTTTAATTAAAAAAGTTCTGGTGTTTTTGATCATTTATTCGATGTAAAGTGAAATTTTATAATTGAAAAACATAAAAATGATGAACAAATCAACTATAAATTAATTGAAATTAATGTTTCTTCACAGAATTGTAACAAGATTTAATATCAACATAAGTTTCATTATATACAAATGTGAAGATTTTCGAATAAACAAGCAAACATAAAGATAAATTGGGTCGAGACTTCTTTAATCATCCATCATTACAATTCAAGGGTTTATATATCACTAGAGGATGAATACAATTAGAATTATTATGATTTATTAAGATAGTTTTTGAATTTGTTTAAAACATAATATACTTTTTTTAAAAAAACGTTTTAGTTTGTATTTTAAATGTAATTATGAACGTAATACAATTCTGATACTGAATTAAAAAAAATTTAGACAAATTTACATACACAAACGGATTTTCCTCTTACAATCATAAAAAGTTTGTTAACCTTTTTTAATTGTTGCTTATACGAAATTTAATGGCAATGCCACAATGCTGCAGAGCTACAGGACGAGAAAATTCTTTTAAATAACTAAAAACGTTTCAGGTAACATACTCTAGAAAGATGTTTATCAGAGATGCTTTTCATTGAGAATAATTTTTATGTATGCTGGCTAAAAAATAAATTATTTCCATAAATAAATTAGTAGATAAGTAGAAGTACTTAAACAGTCAGACTGTTATTGCTGCTCTCTTAATGCACAGGCTTTAATATGTGTATTTCTAATTAATATTATAATATATTATTTGTTACTTATAGTTAATAGCCAGTTTATTAAATAAAACATCCTATCTTCGTCACCTACGGTACAAAATACTGTTTTTGTACTTTAGGGCATAGCGAATTGTAGAATCTCCATTTAAACACATATAAACAACAAACAAAAATCATTGCTAATTATATACCAAAAAAATATCAACGAGAATATTTATTTCTCATTAATGAGATGAAAAATTAATTCATTTGTGAAAATAATGAACATTTCATGTAAAAAATGTACTTTTATAACAAAATCATAGTTTTTACTGTTCCAAGATTGTAAGCAAAAGGAGAGAATTGTTGTTTTTTATATAACCGTGTTTTTAAAGTATTTAATAAGTTTTTATTTTATATAAGTCAAGTATATATTTTTGTTAAAGAATTGAAAATTGTATCACAAATGAATTCTTTTCTTGATAGTTGCTCATGTGCACTTTTATTACGATATCATCGTTCTTAGATGTAGAGAATTCTTTTAAAAAAAATTGTAAAAATATATGTTAGCGAAAAATCATTGAAAAATGTATTAAAAGGCATATAAAAATTTTTTTGTAAATTTTCATGGCTAAATAAATAAAATCCATATCATTACTCGAAAACTGCTCTTTTTTATTTTTCGGTTAAAAAAGTCGAAGCACATACACACACACACACACACACATATATATATATATATATACATTCGTATGTGAACAAGTTAAACTCATATGCAAACAGCTGGTCAAATATTACAGATCTACTTGTGCACATATGACTGTTTGTGTAAATTTGTATATTTATAAATTTGTGAACATGTCTTTTGCATATGAAAAAGGCACACTCGAGACATTCATGTAAAATTGTGTACACGCCGTATGGTTTTGACAATTCATCAATCTATAGAGATGGGAAAATGAGATTTTGTCGCTGGCAAAATTGTCTTCAAGAAAAAATACGACAATTTCGTCGAATGTATTTTTTTTATTCCACACACAAGCACATCTATATATATATATATATATATATCTATATATATATATATATATATATATATATATATGTACATGTATAGATACACATACCTACTTTTCGTAAATAAATTTATTTTTCTATAAATATTTATTTTACTATTTACTTTCACATGCACAAACAAATATAAAAAAATATATTGTTTGTTAGAAACCTACGCAAAAAATTATAAAATACTTGTGTAAAATGTGTACTGAAGTATGAAATATCTGGATCAATTTGAATATTATCTCCAAAATTGTTTCACCGTAGTTAGTTTGATTGATTATATATAATATATTATAGAACATAAACTAGATTCTTGTTTCGTAGTTTATCCAACAAACAGATTAGTTTGTGGATGCTATACAGTTCTAGGTATTGATTATAATAATGTATTCTATATGGACGTTCTCGTTTGTATAGAATTACTTACATACCAGTCGTAAACTAATTTGTTTGTGAAAAATCTTGTGTTTTTCTTTAGTTTAAGAAAATCATAATTAAATAATAAAATCACAGTTTTTGTATATTTATCATTAACCAATTATTGAATATTTTTGTTTGTGTGTAAATGAAACTATGGTTAATTGAGACATATATATACATATATATATATATATATATATATATATATATGTATGTCTATATATATATATGTATGTATATATATATATATATATACAAAGAGAGAGAGAAAGAAAAAATTAACGGAGTTTAAAAAAATGTAACAAGTAAAAAAAATTATCACATGAAATGTGAATTAATTTTCCAAATCAATGTTTTAATTAGCACAACAACCACAAAAAGTTTTCCGTTCACATTTTTTTTTTCTTTTCACTTATGCATATTTACTTGCTGATAACAACACTTCATCCTTAGAGGACTCATATGCAGGCAAGTCTATCAGTTATATAAAAATGTTTCAGGTTAATTTTAAGTACAATACTAAAAATGATGGTTTTGTATTTTATCTAAAATCTAATTAAAAGATTTTTCAATCCCTTAAAGCTCTGATGTTTAAGATATTAAATAATGTATAATAAACAATTAAAAATTATTAATAATAATTATTGAACATTTTTAATCAGAAAAATTAATTTTGGTTTGTCGAATGAGGGAAAAATTCATTTATGAAAGTGAATTTGGCCGCATTTCCAGAACAATATTGTGAAAAGTGAATTAATTACAACTATTTACATTATTAACAGTAAATATTTAGAATTAGGGAATTTAATTAATACACACAAACACAAAAATAATAAAATGTAAATTTGAATATTGAAATTATATCGACTAATAAATTTTATAGAGGAATTTCATTTATATATTCACATATGTTATTCACTAGGTTTTAATTATGTATACTAATTTATATATATATATATATATATATATATATATATATATATATATATATATATATATATATAGGAAGTAAATCTTCTATTTAATATTTAATTGTTCAAAAGATAATTTATTTCCTCATTACAAACTAAATAAATCAACTATGTTATATTTGATTTTCATTTAAAATTATGTGTGCAAATTTTCACACACAAACAAGTATGTGTATATGTATTAAATACAAAATAAATCAATTTCGATTATTGAAAAAGATATGTTTAGTGCCTAAACAATCTCGATTGACTTTGTCAATCTATCTCAAAATACAATCGTCCTGAACGCGTGTTTCCGCTTGCCTATTCTTTTGTAGACAATGTTAAAAATCGTTCTCATTATCGATTCATTCCGGAACGAGTGAATCCGTTACAGTACACAAAATCGCACGCGAAGATAAGACGGTGTGTTGTGACAAAGTCACTGTTTCGCATCGCGCGATGGTATCGTTTGCCTAGATCTTGTTCCTATTGTCAAAACATTTACGATTTTTCCTACAGAGAATAGTAAACATAAAAGCCGGAGTTATCTGAGCCATTAAGAAAAATAACCGTGCAGTGGCATTGAATGAATGCTTTTAGTTTTTCCTTGATTTTACGGCGACACGTGATGTGAGCTGTAAAATAAAGAAGACAACGACGGAGCCGAAACATTGCACTGATAAAGCAGTAAATTAAATCCTATTTTTATTTCGCTTGTTTAGTTTATAACTCTCGTTTTTCTGTTTCGTTTCATTTAAATTTATATGACACCGGTAAGAGATTTGTTGAATGATATGAGAATAATGTGTTCCTTTCTAATAATTACTCACGATTGAGTCTTACATTTTACAAGTACTTTATACATACATACAAATATATACAATATATATATATATATATATATATTAATTATATATATATATATATATATATTAATATATACATATATATATATATATATATATATATATATATATTAATATATATATATATATATATATATATATATATATATATATATATTAATTTTCTTTCAAAAAACATGTTTAAATACAATATTCTACAATTAAAACTTATTCTTCCGATTCAGGTAATTTAGTCAGATATTTTTGTTCCGGACACTAAATTTTTCAGAATTTTTAAGTAATTTAAGAAAATAAATACCAAATGTATGACGTACTTTAATAGTTATATATCTATGAGACTTCAGAAATTTCACTGGGATTTAAATAAAATTATCTATGGATTTATGGAATAGGTTCATATATATATATATATATATATATATATATATATATAAATTTGTAAATATTTTTTAATCTTGGTTATTATGAAAAAAGTTACTAAAATATAATATTGTGTTTAATATTTTCTATTGCTTCCGACACAGTAAAAGACAACTAGTAATCAATTCAATTTACCAATTGATTATATATATATATATATATATATATATATATATATATATATATATATATATTGGTATGGGCGATGTAATGAGGCTTAATTCATTACTGTTTTCCCCAGAAGAGTTAGAATTCCTTTGTGAAACCTGTATTTGTATTTTATTTGATGACTAAACTACCAATACACTATATGTATATTATATTGGTATATACTTAACACTAATATAACACACTGTAATATTGGTATATAGTACTTATTAATTTATTATTAAAATTTTTAAATCAAAATTAGTTGCCCTTAAGATAGAAAGAAGTAGTGGCAAACAATGAATTATGTATGTATATATATATATATATATATATATATATATATATATATATATATATATATATATATATGTAGAAGGATTTTTCTGTTTATAAGATATCAAATAACAAAACTACAATAACTTCTTCAGGAAAACATCTTCAGGTGAACTTAACACATCATATATCAGTTTACAAGAAACTAGTCACTAAAACGATGTCATCGCATGCTTTAAAGCTTCAAAATCTGAAAATCCATTACTTCTTCAAATAAGGACCGTGAAAATCGTAAACATGATATATAATATACATATATATATATATATATATATATATATATATATATATATATATATATGTAAGTATGTATAGTATTTATGTATATAAAGTATGGAAAAGCCTCCTTTTAAAGATGTGAACATCATAAATTGATTTTTTAAACCGTTACCCCGCCAAACGTCTTGTATAACAAATACAATTTTTTCCCAGTAATTTGTTTACTATATACACAGTGAGATGATGCCTCGTGCATTCACATATCGTTTGTCAAACGCCACAAGACCGCATCTGCCATCAAGTGCGCGTACGCCCATTTTACAGAGTCTCTTCGTGTCTGTGTCCACCCCCTGTAAGCCCTGTATCGTCTTATATACATGCACGCACTGATATACATATATTTATGTACGCATCTATACATATAAACATATATTTATATATATATATATATATATATATATATATATATATATATGTATATATATATATATATATGTATATATAAATGTATGTATATATGTATGTATTTATACGCCTCATGCACCCCGTGAAAGCATGGATCAGCTGACAGGGTGGTTTTTTGCAATTCGGAAGCAATCTTAAGAATTACACGATAAATCTTCAGCGCCCACAGATCGACATTTGAAAGATAGATGCCGTAACATATTTCGTTTCTTTACCGTCGACTGACATTTTTCTGATCGACTTTTTTTTTCTTATACACGATAATGGATGCAGTCGATTGTGGAAAATTTATTGGTTTTATGAGCTTCAAACGTCATAATGTTAAATTTAAGTTCATTTATATGTGACCTTTCGTATAGTCGCGCGCGTTTATAACATTCCGATAATTTTTTGTGGAATGGTTTTTTCGTCTCTGTAAAACTTAGATAAAATTGAACTGAAGCGACGTAGGATCAAATTTACATTTTCGAGTCATATCAATTATATATATATATATATATATATATATAAATCTAAGAACAAATATAAGACGGGTATATATGTCAATTAATAATTAGTACAATACTGAAATACATATTGGATAAATACCGAAATATATACAAAATTAATTTCAGAAATAAATTAGGTTATATTTATATTCATTTATATATAATAACTATATATATATATATATATATATATATATATATATATATTAATAATAATAATAACTACATATTTCACTTTTATTTTATATTTAAATCTTTGTAAGATATTTATACAGGAATTATTTTTTTTATAATACTAAACGTATATAAATATATATATACTTTTTCAATAATAATTAATTATCATTAAAATGATAATAAACAAAATAGATACGCCGTCTAAAAATTAATAATGAAATGTTTGTAATAAAAGAAGTATTGTCTATTTAAAAATCAAAATAACTATATTAATCTAAAAAGAAATTCTCTAAGTTATTTTTAAAACTTTAACATGTGGACTTTTAATATTTGAGTAGGTATATGTAATTTAATATGAAAAAATTTTTAAATATAAATGTTTATAATTATGAACAATTAAACATGGATAAGAACATTAAACAGTTTTTTAAAAATATCGTTCATATTTTATATTGTACAAATTACTTTTAAAATAGTATATAAATAATTACAGAATAATATTATTTTTATACAATGTAACATTTATAAATACTTGATTAATGAACATAAAATTAATCTTTTCTAAAAATATAATTACAAATATCAGAATGAGTGACAAGCTCATAAAGAATGACAGATAACTTTAATATGATTTTAAATAAAATTTATTATAAAATATAATTTGAGATATTATAAAAGAGTGATTAAATCGGACATATATATATATATATATATATATATATATATATATTTATATATATACATATGTGTGTGTGTGTACAAATCTGTACAAATGTCAGTATTAGAACGAGTTGCACATTTATGCTCGAAATGTGACATATGATCGATAGAAATTTTAACAGGCAAATCTCGATGTAAAATTGTTCACAATCAAGGACACGTTCGTGCCCGTCCCGGGCAAATACACGAAAATGTAATAATGCAAATGAGCTATGCTAATACCAGCGAGTTATCCTGGGTCGCGACACCGGCTAAAGAATAAGACTATATTATTCCGAGACGATTGTGACGCAAGTCAGAAGGCTTAATGGCGTTATCGAGATATACGCTCGGCAAAATTGTCTTCTATTATTACAATAATATAAAGAGAGAGTCATCGGCCGTCATGGAAAAAGCCCAGCACCTAGGTGGCCTCCGACCGCTTGTCTTTCTCGGCACCACCGCAACCGTCTCGTTCTGTTGACGGTGTGTCTTCGTTAACTCACACCATTTGATACACTGACACTCTACCCTTATATATATATATATATATATATATATATATATATGTATATCAATGGTGGCTCGGCCGCCCCTCACTTAAAGTGTTCTTACTGCCTGCGAGCCTTCATGTCTTCAGAAATTTCAAAACGAAGTCAGAAGTGACAAGTTTGACAGACACGATTTAGTTTTGAACGTTTTTGGCACGGATACGTAACATATTTTTCTTATTGGAAATTCTGATTTTATATTTATATATATATATATATATATATATATATATATATATATATACATATCGGTTATGTGTATAAAAATATGTTTGTTTTCATGATAAATTTAAATATGTGCATTGATAAATACGAAACTAATACTGATGTTAGAGAAAATATGTTGTAATTTAATAAATATATAAATTGTTTCCTAGAAATTTAAACTAGTGATTCATGTAGGAAACTTCAGAAATAATAATATTAATTTATATATAGATGATATTATCAAATTTATTCGGAAATAAATCAACTCCAAAATGTTTATGTTAATGGAAAATTATTCAAAATACTCATTTTCATCCCAGTTTATACTTTTTTTAAATAAAATAATTTTTAACTGTACTTAAAAATCAATACTGTTTTCCGTAAGTTTTAAAAATTGATTATTGTTCATTGTAATTTTAATTTACTAATATGTAGTATATAATTGATTTAAATGAAAAAGGTAGTGACGAATAATTTCTTATATATTTTGGATTAATGAAATCAAAGATTAGGAAATGATTTCTTTGAAACGTTATTGATTTTTAAAGAAAGAAAATAATTACTACTATTCTAAATTTAAAGATTATTGGTTTTAGATACAGTGGTTTAAATTTTTAACAGAAACAGTTATTTGACTACAAATCTTACACAAACTACTAATCTAAGCTATTCAGTGAACAATTATCGATTTTTTTGATACTTACTTTTCATTTTGATAGAAATTTCATCATAAAAAAAGTTTGTATCTTAGATTTAAATTTCTACTTTAAGATTTTTTTTTAATTTTACCTAAATTTATTTGTAGATTTATTTTTTTTTAAAGATTTAACAATGATAAAATTGCTATCAAAATCCACACAATCAAACAATCAATAATTATTGAATAATTTTGATTAGAAGAATATTTTATAGCCTATATGAAAATGATGAATTTAGTTGTCAATATACATATTGGATTTCCTAATATATTGTTAATATTTTATGAAAAAGTACAGAAAAATAACAATATCAATAAGATTGATCTGAAATACAAATATTGTAAATGTTAACTACATGTTTCCAAATTATTTTCTAACTTTATAAATAATATATAATTATTTAGTCGATTCACAAATACATATTTAAGCCTATAAGCTATAAAAATTGTTTCTGGTCAAAAATATATTATAAATAATTATTAATTATTACATTATATTTAGATGACGCCATTATCACTCTTAGAATATTTATAAATCGCCCTAGAAATGTACATCAGAGACAATAATGATTTATTAAATATTTTTGGTCATTTTTTTCTGTTTTCTGGAGTGAAAAAGGAATTAATTTGTGAATCTATTGACAATTTTAAAAATTTATCTTTATTTTGATAGATTTTATAAATTATCAGGGTTGTTTTTCGGTTAATTCTTATATATTAGGTTCGCCTAGTTAAGATCAATATTTCATACAAGAATTTAAAGTTAAAACTATATTTATAATCATAATTTAAGAATGTAGAAAAATCAAGCAAGGCTAAGAAAAATAAATAATTAGAGAAAAATTAACACTATATACGTTATAATATTTTTAAATGAAACAAAATCTATGTATTACAATATTGTAAATTACTACAAAAATACATTTGGATCAGACTTAAAAAAAACGAACAAGAATTTTAATAGTTTGGTTTAAGAAAGACACCCCATAACTTAATTATAGAAGATTAAACTTTGAAAATTAGTTTATTGAATGTTATAGTTTATATTGAGAGAGAATAACACAGTTTGTTATTAACTATGCTATGTTATCCTGATTATTTTTGTCATTTTGGATTACTTTAATTCTATTTTATACTATTCTAGTTTTTGTACATTTTTTGTCTTAAGCAAGGTTTTCAAAAACTGACGAGCACTGGTATAAAAACTTAAGAATATGATTTTAAATCTGTTATAAGAGTATCAACAAGGTCTATTAGTTCAAAATATTGTCAGATTGATAATAAATATCTTACAAAATCAGATGAAACGATGAAATTTTACTAGTGATGATTCTTAGAAAACCTTATTGAAAAGGCTACACCACTATTCTATATACAGAATTGAAATAGTTTTCAAGCATTAACATAAAGTAAATAAAATAGTTTTATATATTTTTAACCGACAAATCAAAGAAAATGTATGAAAAAAATAAATAAAATTTAAACCTATTTTTCACAATAAATGTGTTTTATCTTCGAATAGAAACCATTTTTTTTTATTTAGAAGAAAAAATATATTTAAACACTATTCATTAAATCGGATCGATAAGTGGGAAAAAGTAAAGCGATCTCTCTCTAAAAATCTCAAATTTAATTTATGCGAAATAAATAAAACTATACCGTCTTAAACAAATTTATAATCATATAGGGAAACTTTTTTATATGTTTTTAATTGTAATTCAAGTGAAATTATATTTTGAAAATTAAAAAAGTATAATTTAATTTTATTAACATCAAACTTGATAATAGTCTAAATACAAGAATTTCAAAACAGCTCTTATGTACATTTTATATACTAATTACTTGTAATAAGGGAATGAAAATTTTCAACGCTACATCGAACCATTTGTTGAACCCATACACGCTTCATAAAATTTCATATTCGTAGAACCGTACGACGAGATCAATTACTCCATCGCTGTACAAATTTATATATATATATATATATATACCCACACACACACACATACACACACACATACACACACACATATATATATATATATATATATATACACGTTAAATAGAAACAAGACACTAATATATTTTTATGTGTCGGCACTGTACTCCCATCCCTTATTCGCATCCTGTTCGTTCAGTTGCCACCACCGTTTGCGCTCATTTAGCACTTACATATAATTAACTGTTGCTTTTTACGTTCTCCCGGCACGCCTCTGGCATTCCTATTACATCATCATTGACGCTTCTTGTTTTCTTTGAATTTCACCGACGGTCTTTCGTCTTAGTCAGTGTTATGTCAGTTAACTTATATTTAAAATTCATACGAAGTCAGTATTGGATGAATGTAATGTAATGCTGATATTTTTATTGCAATTTTCTGTAAAATCTATCATGATTTTTCATTAGAAAATGGAAACTAGTAAGATAATCTTTATATATTTTCCAATTTTCTTCTTAATAATTGATTCATCTCTTTAATGTTTAGACAATTGCATAAATAAATAAATTATTTTTCGTTGAACAAAGTATATAGATAAAAATATTAATTTTCATACGGTTTTTTAATTAAAAAATTAAAATAAAAACTAATTACTAACTTTAAAATAAAAATAATAGAATTTTTCTTTCCAGATTAGACTTAAACTGTCTGATCTCGAATAACTAATGTGCGAGAACAATTTAGTTCGTTGAATTAAAACAGAAGATTTTGAAACATTTGAATTAAAAACTTGAAAATAGAAAAGATTTCAATTTACAAACTAATTTGCCATTCAAATTAATAGTTGTTATTATTTCTTTATTATTATTAATTTATTTACTTAATTTAATAGTTAAATGATTTGAAACTAATTTACTTACTTATAATTAAATTATTTATTAATTTAGTTTGAAACTTTAGTTTTCAAATTAATTAGATTAAAGATGTGTTTAAATTTATAATTTTTTGATAGAAAAAAATTTCTATTTTTTAAATTATTACTCTTAAAAGTAATATCAGTTTTTTATTAAATATAAATGACAGAAAATACAATATGAAAAAGGGATAATTAATAAAACTAAATCCTAAAACTAAAGATACTTATTTTTAAGAAAATGTGTATAGAATTAATTTGATAAAATAATATATTCAGTTAATCCAAGTTATACCAGATTTATGTACAAAAAGTATCATTTTAAAAGTTCAATCGCACAGAAAAATTAAAAAAATCGACAGACAAGTCAACAACCCATCTATAAGCATCCTTGGCAAAGCTTTAGAAAATAATCGTAATCCAGTACCGAGCTTATAAAAGAACACACACATACGAGTAAACAAATGTTAAAAAAAATACTCAACAGTTTCTCCGACACCACGTTTCACATATACATCTCAGTTTACCCTCTTCAGTTAGCTCTTGATGTTTTCCTGACACTACCCTTTATAGACATACTACTCACTTTATGCTTATGTTGATGTCATTTTGACACCGTGCCCCGCGTCACGTCTCGTCCACAAAACATGGCGTGATTGAGCCATGGAATGGCACAAAGCATGATAGAGGTGGCTCGACTATAGATGCTACTTTACCCGCCATACTATTCTATGCCCTCCTTCTTTATAGAGTTACCCTTTTACTTGTTCGCGAGGATATTCTATCTCATAGCTTTTATACATGCTTTCTTATGCGCTTGAATTCTTATATACACATTTATATAGACGTACATGCATACATACATACATACATACATATATATATATATATATATATTAAACATCATTACATCATTCTTAAAATTAATGCTTTCATGCCAATGTTGAAGAACTAGAAAGATAACGAAAAAATATTAAGATGGAAACCACTATTTACCTAAAGAAACTGATATAAAAGAAATCATTCAGAACACGGGCATTAAGCTTAATTTAAATTTATGACTTTTAGTACATAAATTTGTACGTTTATATATATATATATATATATATATATATATATATATATATAGTGTATTTAATTTGCAGAAATGACTGCTAAATAAATTCGATATTATTTGCTTACACATCACACTTCAATAAAATATTTTCAATGAGAAATTTGTATTACTATATATATATATATATACACATCTTCTTTCTCTATACATATAAAATCAAAATTATCGACAAAAACCACTACGTTATAAAAATAATCTATCGTCGATGTTTATATACATACCTCATATATACATTATATATATATATATATAATGAGTACGTTGCGATATATTTCTGATAATAATTATACAGACATAATGAGTTTTAAAAATATGTTTATTGTTTCATTCGGTTCATACACAGGCTTATAATTGGTAAGAGAGCGAGCGGAGCTAGCCCGGGGGTTGGTAAGCTCAGGAAGCAGTGCGCGAAGCTTCCTGGTATATATATATATATAATATACTGAAAAGTATTTATACTTTTCTACACTGTTTATATCAACACTTTATGAACACTTGTTCTGAAATCAGTTATTTAAAGACATAGGTTTAATTGAGAACACTTTTTCAGAATTTACTCGTAATACACAATAAACAAGAATAACATTTAATAACTAAAACTTAAATTTTAAAATATAATTATTTGGAAGTAAAACCATATTACATTATTATAATAACATCTAATAGTATAAACTGAATAAAACACGATTTGGCAATTACAACAAAGGAGATGTCTTATAAATAATTGTTTTCAAAAGAATTACTAATCCGGAGATGAAAACTATAAAAAATTCAAACAGTAGTTACATTACAAAATCAAAAATTCAAAAAATTAAAATTAAATATGGACTTTTCACAGATTTTATTGCATACTAGCATGGCAGGAAATATATATTCAGACAATCACAAAAGATTCTACAGAAAGGCTACATCATTACTGTTAGACTTAGTAAATACTATAAATATTAAAATATAAAATAAATCATCAATATAATGTGATATCTTACAACAAATTAAACTTACAATTCAAACAATTTGAAAAAACAAAAAATCATTGAAAAATCAACAAGACAACTATTTTAAAAACAACGTTATTGCAAATAATGGAAATTTTGTATACTAAATAAAACGCTCAGAACACGAAAAACAATGTTCTTCTAAAAGATATTGGACAACCAGTGTATAAGCAAACATCATCAAACTACAACCGGATGTATCTTGCATGAATACAGTCAACTCAGTGTCTGCCAATAAAGTATTCAATAATCAACAAAACTGTTATTATTATTCCCATAAAAACCGTCTTGGTCATACATGTACTCCAAAAAAGGGCATATTTGGACTGAAACCTCAATTAATAAGGTGTTTGGTGTCAGTAAAGAAAAATCATTCCTCTCCAACATCTGAATTCAAAACTATCTTATATAAAAATTTATTATATATGAATTAAATTTTTGCAAAAAACTGAGAAATGAGATTGCTAGTTTATTTATTTAGATGTATGTATAAACTTATCTTACAATTAATTACTAAATTCTTAAATAACAAAAATAAATCAAAATCAATTCACATGATTATTTGATTAATAAATATTTTATGATGAAATTTATTATTCATGGAATAAAATTGAAACAGTGAACGTATCTGACTTATATAGGATTTAATTAGATTTATAACAGGATAATGTTAAATAAAAAAACAGGTTAGGATTTTAAAATTCAACTACTAAAAATGTTTTAGTATGGTATTTCATAAAAAAAGATCATCTTAAACGTGCTACAACATTTGTTATTTACATCTTTTGCAAGGAAGTTCAACAAAAAATGTATACAACACAGTTCACAATCTAAAATTGAAACGAAACGAATAAACATCAAAGTGTTACCTGAGGAAAATTAAAACACAGGAATTTTCTGTTATTATATGCGGTATAAACTGGGTTCTGAGTTTGCCACCTCAGAAGTACAGCTTTAAGTGAATATATTAAATATAACCATTTATATATATATATATATATATATATATATATATATATATATATATATATATATATATATATAAGTGTATCACGTCGTTTATGAATACAAATTTGTTCATATCATCCTCTCGATCTGTCGTTATAAAACTTTATGAGAATTACATCGTCGGTCTCTTTTTACAGATGTGTGCTTTATGGTGCGCGCGTCTTCAAGTTATTAAATAAAGAATAGGTCTGTTTAAAGCGGCGGAATGGGAACGGTGTATAAGAAGGCTATGGAACCGGAAATTAAGAAACATATTTCCTTTATTTCGCAAGAGCGTCGGGTTTTTAAGAAGTTAGAAAAGTTTCGCGAATATTGAAGCAGTTAAGTTGTTTTTTTCGTGTCTTTTTCTCGACGTTCGTTCGCTCGCTCTCTTCTTTATCATAGAACGTAAATTCAACGCGAACGCGTTAATTTTTTTTCGGAACATTGTTTTCGAATGTTTTTGTCCATTTTATATTCAAAAGCCATACGATCACATGCATACTGAAATTATATTTACAACTTAAAATTGAATTATATATAGAGATTTTATCTTAAATGGTAAGAAAGTAGGAAGGTATAAAAATGTGTAGATTGAAGTTTGATTTAATAAATAAAAACTTTTACACAATTAATTTTATAAAAGAACGTGCTATGTTAGGTATTAAATACGGAAATATAAAAAAACAATAAATGATTTAAGGATTTATGGGACAATTATAATATTAATATGATGAACAACACATTACTGAAACTGTGCTAAATTCACTTTCACAAATAAAACCATTATCATTCCACAAAGCACAAAAAATTTTTCTGCTCAAAAATGTTCAATAAATCATTATAGATCTTATTTTATTGTCGTTTATGGGTATTTAGAAAACAATTCCGTCATCTTGAAAATATCAAGGTACTGAAATATCGGATAGATTTTTGAAGTTAAACTTATTTGAGGACAGTAGGCATAAGTCGAATAATTGTGTAATGAAAGTATGACGGAAGTTTAGGGTAACCATGTCAAGGGTATGAATTAAAACGCTGTGAAAACAAAATTTTGTGTGTGATACTAGAGTGGTTGTATGCATATGTAGTGTGTAACGGCAGTGAAGTGTAGTACGGTGTGTACGAGTGCGTGTACAGTTTTATATATTTAGGCAATGTATTGCTTTTTACATTATGATGATGCAGAACCCACAACATGTAATTTATATTTTATACTAAATATATAAATAGAGTACTGTTACCTAGTAAAATAGAATTTATCAGGAAATATTTTATATATATATATATATAAGTTTTCTTTGTTTACTCGACACATAGTACGCGAAATAAATTCTTTCAGTCGAGGAAGTAAATTGTTTAATAAATTCTCGTAACGGTGTATTTCGATTTTGCTTGATTAGCTGTCAAACATCAAATCATTGGTATTTTCATGGCAACTTAGTACTTGATTGAGAAATGTTTTATTAAATGTAAAATGAATTACATCTTACCTTTTCAAGAAAAAGGTTTGCATCAAACGAAATTAGTTTAATTTACAAGAAAACATATTTATATACTTCAGCGACATAATTGTTATGAGACAACTAAGGATTTCTACCGAAGTCGATATTTGGCGCCACACGTTGCCATTCACACAGCACATACGTGTAAAGTTTTGTGGCATCAGAAGTATTTTCTAATTAAATATGCCGAAATTAGGAAGAGAACGAACGAAAGCGTGACGCAGAAGAAAATAGTTAAACGAACCACCAACAATTGAAATAAAAATTTAAAAATGTAGACTGGAATGTGTGCGCGAATGCAGATCGAAAAAGAAAGCACTTTCTAATATCTAGCATACCGTCTCTTAATTAGTGAATTCTCCTCTATCCACTGTCGAACCAACAATAAACCACCAACGAATGTAATGCTTAATCCAACTAGCTTCATTGATATGAATTTAAATCATACGTTACCATATAAACATTTGCAGTCACATAAAAGTGTCCATATAATATTTGAAAAACAATTAATAAACAATCAATTTAATTTTGCGAACTTCATTTGTGATTCGGATGTAGTTTAAAAATGTTTTTAAAAATATACTATTAAAACAAGCAGAAATTCTTCGCATGGCTTTTCCAGGTATAAAAACAAATAATTTTACAACGTATAGCTTTTGTAGGTTATCACTAAGTAGGAATACTATTTCCAAATTAGACAAATTGAATGGCTTTTCATATTCAAACATTCATTTCATCCCACTTGCCTTAACTCGATATTGTCTCAGAACGACTTATTTCTCTACGAATTCCATTTATGCAAATTCAGCGTTTATGACACGTGCATGAGCAATACGGAATTTTGCGACAAATAAATATTCCCGTGGATGTTCTGATTGAATGTGATGTGAATGTATATGATTGCTGTGATGATTCAGAACCCACAGCATAACATTTATATTTATACTAAATATATAAAAAGAGTGTTGTTTCCTGGTAAAATAGAGTTTACCAGGAAAGAAATATTTAGAAAATAAATTATTCTATATTTACAGCTTGAAAGTTTCACTTCAACCACGCGTGGCTTCTCACACACATATTTTTTTTTTGCATCTTAGTTGATAATTTATTTAACACTTTTGACTAGAAATCTTTTTATGGTTTGTCAAGTAAAAAAATAATTCAGTCATGATAAATAAAGTGTTTAAAAATTTTGAAACTCCGTACAATACTTACAACTAGATTTCTTCACAATTTAAGAGAAATCAACTTAATATTTTCAATATTTTTATTCTGTGTGCTACAAAACAATATAATATTTTGGGATTAACTAGCAAAAAATATTTAAAAAAAAATGATTATTTTATCAAATTTGTACTTTTATAGACAATTAATAGAGAAAACAGTGTTTAAAATTTCATGAAAATGCTCTGTACTGTTTTAGAAAAATCAGAATTTAGATTATTTTATAGTTTGCAAACTAATAAGCTATAAAAAAAGTATGTACATCAAATAATTGTAAAACAAACTAAAAAATTGAATATAATTGGAAATTAAAAATATATATAATACATATTTTAGCCTAAACAAAATTCAAGTAAGCTAAATTATTAAAAAAAATATTTAAATTAGACTTGAAAAGTATAAAAAATATGAGTATAATTTTTAAAAATTTAGAGTTTAAAACAATAGAATTTATTATAAAATTGATTGAATTTTTTTAACTACTTCTGCTAGATTAATTTACAAATTTTAACTCTAACAATGTAAATTTAGATACAAGAAATTGTCATCATTTTCCTTGAAAAATATTATTTAATAAAAAATCATTTTAATTCATTTAATTCTGTTACTCTGAACAGAAACAAATACAAAATAAAATAAAATATTAATGTAATAGCTTGTAATCCATCATTAGTAAATGAAATAAAAATTAATAATATTAAAGAAAAAATAATTCCGCTTAAGGGGAATTCATTTACACAAAAAGTTAGATTATTAACTGAAATAGATTATCTTTTGAATTTAATAAGAATAAGATTTTAAATATATCTAACTGGTGTAAATTTACATTAGCATCTGCTCTATGCATAAATCTTCACTTGTGAATTATATTCAAAACATAAATAAATTCAACAAATTTAGTTTTTGGTATGAATGTATGAAAAATTGAAAAGTAGGTAACAAAATTCTACATGATCTAAAATTTTTTTCCGTATTTTAACATGTATTATTAGCATTATGAACAAGTAAATTTTGATTCAATCTATTAGTTCTCTTTACTGGCCAAGACTATTACTAATTTAAGAATTTATATGTTTGATTAGACTTTTTATAATATCATGACTGGAAAATAATAAAAATATATCTGTTGGATATTAAATATGTGTGATATAAAATATACCCTCTTTATAAATACCAAAAAATATTTAAATACTGGGTGCTTTATGATATGTTTCAATCACATTATGGTAATTTACTTTAGTTTCTTATTCAAAGGTGCTTGGAAACACGTGCATCTGCAAACATATATATATATATATATATATATATATATATATATATATATATATATATATATATATATATATATTTCTATACACGTTAAGAATAAAGAATAAAATAAAATACTGTCCTTTCAAAATGAACATATCTGTAAACGTATTAGTTTTCTTAAAGTAGAAATGTAACTCAAAGAGACAGCTTGGCTGAATTAGGGTTTATAAATTCAGACTAATTTAATCTATATACATGAATCATTATGTCTTAAATCTGTTTTATCCCTGAATACTTTATTCATCTTGTTTTTGCAGTTATTTTCCTTTCTTTTCGTTCCTCCAATAGCAGTTTCGTCTTTTGGGAGAGTACAAGAACTCACCTGAGGATGTCGAAAGACGAATCCGATAATAAAGAAACGCAAATTAAAGATAGTGGCCTTAAGAACAAGAAAAATAAATTTATATCATTGTATATTATAATATAATTCTTTGAAATCAATGATATTTTTTTTCAAATAAATGTTTCCGTCTAGAAAAAGGGAAATGCAACCCTTTCCGATTATATTTTCAATCTCTATTGTTCAATAATAAATTTAATAGTATAACTTAAGTGATAAATTCTATCAACGGAATTTTAGCCGTGCAATAAATTGTATTAATACAGTTTCCTCGACGAAAAAAGTCAATTTATTACTTAAACACGCAACGAGCAGAAAATCAAATTTACCGTTGCGACGGGGGCAAATAAATTTGAAAATTCTTTTAATAAAGTAGACGATCGGGGCCGAACGCAAACACTTATTTTAAATTTTGTTTATCTTATACTTTACTAATTTCATATTGTTCGAGCTTTATGATGCATTACTTAGACGAGATAGTATTTTATTAACGGCGATTGCGTTAAGTATATTTACTCTGTGTTAATAATATCTTTTTGAATTCTTTTTGCTTGCGCTGCCCCACGCTCAGTAAATATTTTATTAAAAAATTTTCATATTCGGCGAACGAACGACGAGAATATGCCGTCTCGGATATTACTAGAACGAATCTGTTCTATTAAATGACGATTTTTATTTGTTTTGAGTAATTTGATAATAACTCATTAAATATTTATTTTTTTGATGACCTTATATATATTTTTTCAAGGGAAGTAAGACCGGTATATAATTCATTATTTTTTTTATTTCCACATCAAAATATAATAAAAAAGTAATTACTCAATGCAATCAATTAAAATGAATCTACATCTACTTGAGAACTATAATGAATCCAACACTAATAGTAAGGAACAATCTTTAACTAATCAAAAATAATGATAATAAACAAAACCAGAGATTAAATAATTTTGGAATAAATCAGAAATCATTTCATATTAATTTTCTTTATATAAAAAATATTTATTTTGGAATATTTTGATTTTGTTTTTATATTTTAATATTGGGTTGTTACAAAATAATTGCAACGATTTATTTAAAAATTATTACAATTTTTCTGTAAAAAACAATTTAGTAGTTGATTCAGTCAGTCATTGATTTTTGCATGACGTAAGAATCAGTTTTTGATTAAATTTTCTTCTTTCTTTAAAGAATGTATGGAATAACTACTTTTCTAGATACAGAAAATAACATTATTATCTATTAACCTACTTGAGAGTAAATTACAGATAAAAAACGTGCACATATTATAAAAATGTCCACTAGTCATTTATTAAAATAATAATTTAGTATCAGATTGTTATCGACATCTGAACCTTCTATATATTTAAATAATATATTTGAATTATTTATAAGATATTTTCCATACAAGAAATATATCCACAATTGAATCAAATATTGATCCATTAATCATATCTATATTCATTAAGATGAAATAGGAGTTATGTTTATGAACACCATCTTTAATGTTAATATAATACATACATACATATATATATATATATATATATATGCTTCCTAATTATATACACTTTATTTCAATGGTGTTATGCTATGAGTATAGCATATCCAGTATTTGTAGAAAAATGTAAAAAAAATATTTAAAGAAAAAAGTTATTAAAAAAACTTTCCTAAAAGTTTTATACAATAAAAAAGATCATTGAACAGACATTAGTTTTACTATCTGACACAATATAATATTTATTACCAAACTTTCACACATCTTATAACTTCCTGTCTTAATTTTTATAGTGTTTTATTTTTGATCAATTTTTGTTTAGTTTCTAACAGAATCTTTTATCAAATTTGAAAATTATTTATTTATATATATATATATATATTTATATATATATATATATATATATATATATATAAATATGTATGTGCGAAGAGAACGGTATCCCCAGAAGGAAAAAAATAATAGTTTACTCCTGACCTGGTCCTAGCTCCCTACACCACCTTTATTCGTTCCACCTGGGAACAGGGCTGAAACGTAATGTATGATATATGTGAAAAACGTGAATAAGGGTCAAAAACTAACGTAAATCATGTAAGTGTGTGTGCATTTGTGTGTGCGTTTCATGGAAGTTTTGTCGACGACGGCTCGGTTCCATATGAAATTTTTTTCGAACTTTAATTTGTACGTGCTTTGCGAATTAATTTCTTGTAAGACACACACAGTGTACAAAATTAGTTTTCGTATAGTCTCTATTATAAAATTTAAATGGAAAGTCATGTACACAAATATATATATATATATATAGAGAGAGAGAGAGAAAGAGAGAGAAGACCTGGATTTAACGTACAGTGAACAAAACAATTTTTTGATTTAATTAAATGAACATTTTTTATTTTCATTATACTATAGTATATATATATATACACTTATTTTTCAGATTATGTTTTTATTTTACAAAAATTTGCAAATTAGGATTTTTCTTTTATTTCTGAGCTACAGATTAAATAATTAGAAAAATATTCAAACAACTTTCTGTTCTACAAACATTTAATAATGTATGAACATAGAACCATGTTTGTAAAAGTATAATTTGTGATTTAAATGTTGACATTTAAACTGTTTATTAATTAAATGCCAGTTTTTATTTTTAAATATCAAATTTAATAATAATTAATCAAAGAAATGCATTTCTACACCAATACAGTTATGATACTGTGGCTAAATTCACTTTCGCAGATGAATTATTTTTCGCTTTACAAATTTACCTTGTCAAACATGTTTAATAATTTTTAATTGTTATATTCGTGTTTATTTTATTCACAATGCAATTATTTTTGTACTTTTTAATGGTTTCCAACGTGTCAAATGTTTTTATTCGTAAATGAACAATATTGATTTTACTGAAAGACTATCTTTTCTATGTTCTATTTAATTATTTTTAAATTTATATATATATATATATATATATATATATATATTTACATATATAGTAAGAAAAAATAGCAAGAAAGAAAGGTATACTTTACATAGAGAGAACAGATAAAAAAATTATTTAATAAACCAAAATTTTTAGTTACAGTTGTAGTTCATATATTTCTAAAATAAGTGATTAAAATTGATTGAATTAGTAATTAAATAGGTTTGTAATTAATAATGTTTTTCTGCTACGTTTTAACTATTATGTCCTAATTAGTAAAAAATTGTAAAAAGTTTATGTAATTATTAAATTTCCTAACTATGGAACTCTTCGACCATATAAACTTTTTGTGATGTGTCAAGATATAATTACGTATGTAAAAACTTTTTCTGTATCTAAATTCTGAATTTTTAACTTTTTATAAATTTAATATCATTTTTAATTATACATCTTTTAAAATAAATTAAGAAATTAATAATATAATGGATAAATATATGTATAAAATAAATAATGTTTCATAAACACAATTCTAGTAAATGTCAATTCGTCTCCTTTCAATTTGTATTTAAAGATTTGTAAATTGTGTTTTATATATATATATATATATATATATATATATATATACAAAGTGAAAATGACAGATGGTGAAAGTTGGAGGTACAGTAGACATGCAGTAAGAAATATAAATGTTTGATTTATTAAAAACAATCAGTTTTTATTTAAATAATATTATATATACTTCTCATAAGATTATAAGCTTTGGTTTTAGATAAATTTGCAATTAAGCTATTTCTATTTTATTTCAAACTATCGATTAAATTATTCAAAAATGGTTACGTGTTCGTTTTATTATTGAATTCCTTATTTAATTGTAGAACTTTTTGTTTCAACAAACTTGTTAAGATGCCTGAAAATATATTGAATATATAACTGTTTGTCAAGCAAAAATCAGTTTTTTCTTTTTAATAATGAAAACAAGTAATATGTCAAAAAAGAAATCCTATTATTTCTACTGAACATTATTTATCTCTCTTTTATATTTCACTATTTTTGAATTTTGATATATAATATTATATGAAAATTTTAAGTTCGGTTAATCGATAAAATATTCATTCTGATACTAATAAAAATATACCTATTAATCTTAATTTTTTTAATTCAAAGTTTTCACAATGGTCTTTAGAAAATACTTGATTTGCTGTTTAAATAATAAATATATTACGCTCGGCGAATGGCCAACGAGGAAATCTCTGAACTACAAGGTAATCTGATTAAATATTTAATTAAGAACTTTAAAACGCTTATTTTGCAGACATAGCGAAATTAATTTGAAAACGACGATGGAACATTTTATTACGTTATTCATTATAGCGAAATATGATATTATATATATATATATAATATATGTATTATGAAATCAAAACAATGGATTATCTTCGCTGAAGTGAAATAAAGTTTTTTGTTGTAAATATATATTATGTATTAACTTTACTAACTGAAGTAATAAAAAAAGACCCACAACATTGAGCATGGTAGGTAATAATGTGTTATTTTTTTAGAAAAGATTATTTTATTTTAAATATGCTTTTAAAAAAAATATTAATTTACTTAACAAGTACTTGAATGAATATCTTTCAATATATATATATATATAATCAAAATTATCCACAAAAAATTTTATAAAACAACACGTTGCAAAAAATAATATATCTGCCACAATTTTTATATATACACCGACATGCATGTATATATATATATACATATATATATATATATATATATATATATATATACATATAAAATATATACATATATATATATATACATATATATATATATATATATATATATGTATATATATATATATATATTCATGGCGTCTACTTATTTATTTGGGTCAGGATTTCTATGATATCCAAATATGTTTATTGTTTAATGGTTACATGTATATACTAATATTTAAGAAGTGGGTGAGCGTAGCGAGCCCGGGGTTTGATGAGCGCTGTGAAAAGTGGACGAAAAATTTCGAAAAATATTGAATTTTGTTAAGAAATTTGTATAGACTAGAAGAAATACATGTAATATTTTTAAATTTCTTTTATAATATCTATGATATTGTTAGTGATCTTAAATTCCTAATAATATTCGTATTTATAAATCCAACAAATCTTTTATTTCAGCACGAAATGTTTTCTTTTTAGCTATTTTTAAATAGCTTATATATAACTGATAACAATTTTATCAACAAGGAATCTCAGTATCGTTTTACAACTGAAGATCTTAGTTTAAAATATATACCATAATTATAAATACTAATAAGACAGACCTTTTTTTGAACAAAAACCTTGGTAATGTTTTTAAATCAAAATTATACATTCAAAAATTAATTCTTTTTCTCTCCACAAGCCAGAAGAGGAAATTTTTCTGGTTAAGAATGTTCAGTAAGAAATATAATGAAAATTTTTTGTGATTGTTTATGTGCACTTAGATAAAAATTTTATCATCTTCAAGGTTAATTGAAATGCACCTAAATAACAATCGAAACTGATCAATGATATCTGATTACTGAACATTTATTGATTAGAAAATTTTTATGGTTTGCGGGTTGAAACAAGAACTAATTTGAAAACTGAATTTAACCACAGTGTAAAATCGTTATTCTGACAATTATATATCTAAAAGTAAAATAGTGTTTTATTCAATTTAATTTGATATATCAATGATTAATCTATGACAACATTTCAACAAAATCATACTCAAATAATATTTAAATTTCATTAAAAATCAACTGTCAAATAATATTTAATATGGTTAGAAAATGGACTATTTCAAGTAAAATTTACCTTCTTAGAACTGAATACGTTCTCATGAATTATAAATATTTTAGAACAGAGTATCTTCCAATATTTAACCGAAGATCTACTTCTTATTAAACAGATTCTCCGTTTAGTTCAAATATTTCTATTGGATCTACCAAATCAAATTAACTAAAAGTTAACGAACATTCTTTGAAAATAAGTAACTGCAATGTAATGTTGCAATTCAAGTTCGCTCTACAACGAGAATAATACATCAATGCAGTATTTGGAGAAATGCTTCACTTGCCATATAAATGTCATATATGTATGAACTAATTAACAAATATATTCGTGTAATTTTAACAGCTAGATAATTTCATACGTGAGTCTCATTCAGTATGCATCTAATTTTCATTTGCAGACGTTCAACGTTCTCCTTAGACACTGAGTGTATTACTTGACATGTGAAACTCACTGTATTATAAGCATTGGGAAAAATTGGTTTGACAACGCTTCATATTAACTGAATGTAAATAATTTAATTCGCATAAATACTTATACATACATTTAATGTATGTATGTATATGATATTATATTTATCTGTTTGCATGTATGTACTTATGTATTTACACACACGATACGCGTTAGTCGTTTCATAATTCAATCACTTTCAACCAGACTAGACCTTTTTCAACGTCTGCCAAATTGAAATTTAATACACGGAATTTTCTGAATCTAATTCGAAAATTTCCTCTCATGAAAAGCCGACGATGGAGAAAAAGTTGAAGAAGACATATACATATATACTGATATGATTTTTTCTCCAGTTATCGACGCCTGAATTCATGTCGTACCCTTATTGAGTTTACTGTATTCATCTATAAATTCTATGCACTTACATTTTGTGTTTAGTTTACTTGTATACGCGCGCACACACAAACACACACACACACACACAAGCACATATATATATATATATATATATATATATATATATATATATATATATATATATATTGAATAAAAATGAAACTTTTATTTGCGAAAACGAAACAACAATATTTATTTCATAGATATTTAGATACTCGCATATTTATAAATATTGTGTAGAAGATTACTTAAAAAATAAAACTAAAAACAACAAGAGTTTATTCGAAAAATATATTTAATGTAATTGAAATAAAATTTACTACATAAATTAAGTTAGAGTTTAAATGTATATTAAATGAATGAGACGTATATGAAATGAGCATAAATGTTCAATTTTATTATGGTGGTAGGAAAGCCTGTCAATTTTTGTACATCTATTCAAAAATACTTTTAAAAATTTATATAATAGTACAATTTGTATTTTTCATGTCGAAATTTTAAAATGTTCAACCACTAATAACATTAACTTTCAATAAGTATTCTACAAATATTAAACTAGACACAATAAAATAAAGACATACATTTTAAGCTGTTCATTAATTTATTCTATGTTGTTCAGAAGAAGAATATTAAATTAATTTCTATTAATAGACATTCCTATCAAATTTAATTATTAAAAAAATGAAACAACTTACAATTAATAACCATGGACCATAACTGGCATGGAATTTATAACGAGAGTTATAATCGTAAATGCCATTAAATGAAAAAAAAAGATGCTAGTGGTACAAAATAAATTATTTTTACTCGTTTCTTATCACATGTAAGATTATTTTATATTAATTTATATTTATGAAGTAACCCCAGAAAATATTAGTGAGAAAATAAATGAGTAAATACTAGTTATGAAATTATATATAGCATAATTCATTTATAGCAGTTCCAGTAATAGCAACATTTCAGTTACAATAAAGTAAT
>CM068318.1:42514124-42536624 GCA_034766995.1 Acanthacorydalis orientalis | reverse complement strand
AATTTAATGTGGTGTTTTAGAACATATCTTTAAAATTCAACGAAAAGAGTACCGAGTTAATCACATATATTTATTCCAGTAATCAAATTATATAAACGAGTTCAGTGTATTTGCATTAATACATTTTCATAATTTGATGAATTATTAATCACGTGGTGAAAGTTATTCAGAAAAAACAACAAATGTTTGAGCAAAAAAACAAACAAATAGATGGATGTCATTGTGTCGTACGATGATATTTAAATTCTTGATATAAAAAAGATACATAAAAATGATGATATTTTATATACAATCGCCGTATCGAAATAAAAAAGCTCGCGACATTAATTCGAGCCGCTTTCAAATTACAAGCACGAAGACAAAACACACTTTTTCCATGTGATTAATTGTGCTCAGCTGTTGTGTTTTTCATTAACGACATTACATACGACAAAAATTGAACGGCGCGTTTAAAAACGCATAAAACAATTTGAACGTCAACGGCGGCCAGACCGACGAGACGCGGCGACGACGACGACGACGATGAACGGCGCAAAGCTCGACGGGATATTTTTGTTAATTTGTTGCGTTGTCCCTCATGGACGTGACACATTTTTCGACCATTTTCAAACACGCCTTTAACAGGAACTGATCATTAAAAAACCCTAACCGCAAATTAATTTAGTTTCGCAGTGTGTGTGTGTGCGTATTTTTTTCGGTGTCTATACCAGCATGACTCATTCAATTTCAAAATATCTGATGATGTTCGATGTGTGTGCGTGCGTGTACGTACATCAAAAACGAATGGAATCGTATATAACGCAATTTCGTCGCGTTGGACGTATTTTAAAACGCTTACATATACATAATGTACTTGTACTCTGAACTTAAAACCGAAAATAGATGCCACGTTGTAATATCTCTAGAACGTTTCACTTGAAATTCAATTCAAATAAGTATATAAACAAACTGAAAAACAGACGTAGTTATTTTCGAAATTAAAATTAAATATAAAATTTTAATACCTTATAATACTCTTAATATTTTATAATTAAATATAAAATGTTAATAAGATAATCTTAAACATTATCTGAAAAAATATAATGTTCATTTCTCTTAAAACTCAATGCGTACACTGTCTTCAAATGAAATGTTGTTTTGGTTCAATATGCTTAATTTAATTAAATTCAAATTAAATATAATTAACTCCAAATTTAATTACATTCAATGATAGGTTGAATGTTTAATTAAACAAATTTCAGTAGAATACACTTTAAAGTAGACCTCTAAAGGAAAGTGTGGAAAACTTAACCACTAGAAGTAAGATAAAAAAAAGAAATTGACAGCAGGTGTACTGAACTACAAAGTACAAGAAAGATAGATGGAAACACAATAAAGCAACTGACGAAAGATGACTGCAAAGGGAGGAGATTGAGAGCTGAAAAAATAGCTTTTAAATGTTTTGGATATGTATTCAGATTTTCACAAAGAAAAATGACCAAGAAGACAAAAGAATAGGTTCTGCTTGATAAAAAAAACCTCATTCTTTATCAGAAAATCGAAAGAAAACAATATTAATCTAACTATGAAAATAATAAATATAACCACTTATCAATCTGTAAATACGATAGATTAAGGGTTAGAAATAAAAATACAGTTATCAATCTTGTAAGACTATACGTCATTGCAAGATTGGTACTTCACTATAATTTAGTGTAATTAATATTTTTAATGATGTTCAAATCGTATTATTAATGTAAAATTTTAATTTTCGGAAAATAAATTATAATTTAGTGTTTCATAATTTTCATTATCAACAATCTACATTGAATGAATATAAAATACAGAAACATTCAACTAAACACTTCCGTTTATCAACAATAGAAATTTACTGGGCGCATAAACTGTTCGTGATAAAATTTAAAGAGCTCATCTATCTTTTAAACAAAAAAAATAATTTAATCGGTGGCTTGTCTTCTATTTAACAATTCAGCTTATCAGCACGCACCTGCCCGCACATCTCTGACAGCAATACACTCTTCCATAATCGTAATTCCTAATAACAGAGTTATAAATTCATGTTTTCTGTTCGCGCTCTGACATGTTTCATAATAAATGTGAACGAAGACGCGATGATTAGCGTTCGCGTAGGTCAAACGACGACGCTAATATAAACAAAATTTAATTTAGTTTAACGCCATGACGTCACGTCATGTCCGTCCGTTGGTCGGTCGGTCTGTTTGTCCGTCGTACGCGCGCCCGGCGAAAGCGTCTGGCCCCGGCTGTCCGTCGATGCGAAAGCTCTCTCTCTCTTTATCCTCTAGCAACTACTGCGTCCATAACGTCGACTGGACCCGTTCTGCCGCCTCTCTGTTAATTATATTTAAATTTCACGGTAAAATTATTAACGCCTTTATTCTGTACAACGCTCTGCGACTTGATTTTGTTTTGATATGCGCGCGAAGCTCACACAAAAGTTCAGTTCTCATCGAGTGCGTACGCTTGACGATGAGTCTTTTGCAGGATTAGTCACGGCTTTACGAGATTTGACTTTTTATCAGTCGGTGTTGTTTAGTCTGTTATTTTCTCATAAACAACGGCTGACGTTCAAAAATTTAATTATTTCATTATGCTGATAAATATACACTAGTATATCTCAAACGTTTAAATAAAAAAAAAAATGTCGGTGTGTCTGGTACAAACAATAGTTCTTTAATATATACACAAGGAATAATTTGGGAAACAATACCAAGAAGTATAAACATTCCAAATAATCATATTTAACATTGATGGACATACTGCTGACTTATGAATAATATATTTAATTTGCATGTTTTTTTTTTCAAAAAAAAAACTTACTTTTGTCCATTTCATTGTCATTAGAAGGTATTTTACAAAATCAAAATAATTTAATCATTTAAAGAAATGTTATTGTCTGTTTGTTTAGTTTTTATTTTTTTTTTGTTTCAAAATACTGAAAATAGCCAGAAAATTTATTGTTTTCTTTTTAAATCATAGTTTATTAGAGGTACGCCATATTCAAGTATAAATGAAATAGTAAATTTTGAGTAGATTAATCTAATAAGAAAATAGTCAGAAAATGAGGTATATTACGGTTATTTTTGAAAAAACCATTAACAGTTAAAAGACACTATAATAGGTGAATATTTTTTTCAGCAACATTAACTTAATCTATATAAACAGGAAAAATCAGTCTATATTTATTCTTACTCTATTTTCTGTTCAAAGGAGAATATGCGTACAAATATATGGTAATATTAATTTATATTTATTAAATCTATTTGTACCACTAACATATGTTGATCACAGTGATCAAAAATTATCATAGAAATTCAATGACAAGGTATTGAAAGATTTATGTGCTGGGATTTTAAAAAGTTAATATAATTTGAATGAAAAAATAAAATCTGATTATAAATTTTATTAAATATCATATATTTGAATGAAATATATGATATTTACTTTTTAATGTTGAATTTTATTGTTTTAATGTATATATATATATATATATATATATATATATATATATAATGTATATATATATATATATATATAATATATATATATATATAATATATATATATATATATATATAATATATATATATAAAGAGAGAAAGAGAGAGAATTATAGGATAGAGGAAGATTATAAAATTTTATCTTATAGTATTTAGATGAAACGTACATAATTAAATTTAATCAGGAATATTATTACAAAAAAATGTACGGGAAACTTTTGAACTTCAAGCTATTTAGTGCACCGTTCGGTGACGTTGTATAAAAAATTTAACAATTACAGTTAATTTAACTTAATGAATGAACTCTGAAATTACACATTAACAGTCCAAGTGTGTTACTTCGCTTATGTTTGTATGAAAGATACATATGCAGTGAGTGGTTAATTCATGCATACACACAAACATATTACATATACATAAACATATATATGTTCATACATACATGTGTATATATATATATATATATAAATTCATATATGTAAGTGCGAATGAGTGTGTGTATGTCTTTATGAATGTGTACACATGTTGATTGTATGTTTGTGTAGATATTCGTGTGTGCCGTTAAACTAGGCCTACATACAGAAGTTAAACAGGCAGAAATTTAATTTTACCAAAATGAGTTTCGGTAAATATTTGAGGTTCAACTGCGTGTTAACCCTTTTTACTTTCGTATGTGTGCGAACAACATCAGAGATCATGTGAACGCGTTGAATATGAATTCCAAGCGAGGAAAATTGGTACGTTTTTTTCCAAGTGCTTCAAATCTTCAGCATACCACCAGTTAATGTGTATCCGGGTAATTATCGAACTTTACGAAATGTTAAATGTTGATACATTTATTTTATTTGATTGAGTGGTCAAGTGAATTAGGTGAGGATATTTAAACGGACTCCCTGAAGTTAATTTCTGAATAAATAATGCGAATAGTTAAGCGAATTACATATGTTCTGTTGATTATTTTGTTCACGATAGAGTTGAAAGGATAATTATTGTGACCAACTACAAGGACAACCGAACTTTAAATGAATATTAATTCTGTGATAATTAATTTACATTTTCCTCTTACTATTTCTGACTTATTTAATTATAATTTTTAGCTTTATAATCGTTTTATATACAGTTAAATATTTGCAAAATTTAGTGAAAGTTACAATTTTACAAATGTTATAAAAAAATTTTATTACCCTTTCTAATTTTTATTCAGTAATAAAAAAACTCTAGAAAAAGTTTACAAATATAAAAAAAAAACTATTTAAGAAAAAGTTATCTGTCTCTTTTAATATTACATTAAAATAAATAAAAGTTTATAAATAAAAAATTACTATTTTTGATAAAGGTTTACAAGTATGTTACTTAAAGAACGATAAAAATAATAAATAGAAGAGATCAAAGAACCAGTAATATAATTTAATATGTTTAAACATTTAAAACCATATATTCAAGAAAAAGAGAACAGTGCAAAAATATTAGTACACTAGTCATAAACAAGAACTCCTGTAACAAAAATGCAATTCGGAACAGATGTTATCTTTATTATTATGACTAGTGCTACAATAAATGTGTGATTCCGCAGAAAATACTGGAACTACTGAAATATTAATCATATTAAATATGAAAAAATAAGATGATAAATTTAATAAAAGTATATATATATATATATATATATATATATTTGGAATGTATATAAATAAAAAGAAGAGAAAAATAGTAAAACAACGTGGCGCGTTTCAGCATCGCCGTATAACGATGTGTCGGTCGTTCATGCGACTGCGGTGTTCGGCTACCACAGTAAACAGCGCGAGATGACACAAAGGCGACGCAACGACCGCAACGGCCGTTAGCGTGTCGAGTAACGTAACGCCGTGTAACGAAATGCGCGATGATCTTTTATATGCACTCTACCAGATGAAGCTATCTGTTTCGACTTGAATATTGTCGCAATAAGACAAACAAACAGAAAAAGTTGTAGGGAAATGAAATTGTCCTAACGGTCCGCTCGTTTATTTTAATTTTATAGCTCTTTTTACTTTTTTATTTTAGTGCTTGCACTCGGTACACAACTGTGTTGTAAAATATTCTATTTGATTAGAATTGTACATGATGTGTTTGTTTGCTTTTTTCACAGGCCACATCTACTTATGTATATTTATGCATACATACATACATTATATATATATATATATATATATATATATATATGATAAATGATGCAATGCTTTACAATTACTGCAATGTATCAGATGCATATGCTTCTCAACGAAACACCATCTTCAACGCCGAAAGTTGGGCTTCATTCAAAAAAGGTTATGTTGTTTATTTGGTGGGATATGGAAGAAATTATTTATTACGAATTATTACTAGAGAATCGAATCATCACAAAGGAGTTGTATTGTGAACAACTGGTATGTATAAAACAATCCATTGGTGAAGAAAGATCAGCAGTAACCAACAGAAAAGGTGTAAATTTTTTTGGAGAGCGAAACTCTCCAAAAACTGAGGCAATTCGAATGGAAAGTTATACCTTATTTACCATATTCCCCTGACCTAACACTATATGATTATCATCTGTTCCGAACTCTCAAAAATCACATCAATGGAAAAGAACTTAATACAGAAAGTGATGTACGAAAGGAGCTCGACTCTTTCTTTAATGCAAATCCCAAAAAGTTTTATCATCGAGCTACTGAGACTAAGATTAAAACAGAAAGACGTTGTTAATAATAAAAGAAAATATATTTTGGATCAAAATTGAAATGTCCATTTCTTATCGTTGTTTCAAAACTTATTTTGAAAAAATCGCATTACAGATGGGATGACCCAATATATTGCAATACTATAATACATTTAGCAGAAGTTTTCAAGTTGAAAGATAAAATTTAAAAAAATGGATTTTTTCTGCACACGATATGCAGAAGAAAATTAATGTTAATAGAACATGGTATAATATTAATGAATGCACATAGAAATTTTGAATTCTTTTGAATATGAGATCTTATTTAATCATAAGCTAAAAAATAACATGCAAACAAATAATTCCTGCTAAAACATCGACCATATTACTTAAATTATTTAAAAATATGTCAAATTTTCTAAATTAACTTTTGAGTATGCTAATAATATTAAAAAACTGGTTACAAGTCATTCTCATTTCTGTTTATATGTATTTTGGTAATTAGGTTAATACCATAAAAGAGCAAATGTATAGAAAATACAGATTTTCTGTAAGATATTACATTGAGGATGATAGTATTCTATTTAAATCTGCATAATTAACACTCAGAAAATTGTATAATTAATTACTGAACAATTTTGATCATGATTTGGAATATATTCATTAATAATTTGAATTAATACTTTTAATAGAACATCTGTTACATTACATAAACAACTATTAAATTAATACGAATAAATAACCAAAGCATAAACAATGACACGATCTGTAAATATTACTCATAAACTACCGTTCCACTTATATATCGTTATAAAGTAAATATTTTTTTTACATTATTCGAATTTCAATTTAAAAAATTGAAACTGAACGTCTAATAAAGAACTATTAAATTCCTATTTATTAAATCATGTAATCCGTTTAGTTAAACGCTTTGTTACACATAGACACAATTAACTTCATTATCGATGCAAATCGATAAATTAGATAATTAATAATTGAACATTAATTAATTGCCCTAGTCTAGATTTCATTTATAATAACTATGTTTGTTACTGACATATTTAATTGTTCCACTGATACCCAGGTACGTGATTTATCATTGTGACAGCTAACAATTATTCTAATATTCGGAGCGTGTAGCACAAATTTCAGTTTTCTAATAATATATTCATTCTAAAACTATATCTCATTGTCATAATCCGTTCACATTTTATATATATATATATATATATATATATATATATATATATATGTATACCTATATATAATTGAGAGAAAAGTTAAAAATATATAAATAAAAATATATTAGGTTAGTAGAAAACTAATTGCGGTTGATGAAATTCAAACTCATATACATTTTTCTTTTTTTTGATTTTCCTAGCAGTTTGAAATGGTTTTGTACTATTGGATCGCTAATGTTTAACTTTTGTACGAGCTACCAAATTGTTGTGTGTAGTTCTGATTCGACTAACGTCTTCAATTGGTCGTTATGAACTAAAGAAGGATGCCCGAAACCTTCATCTTTAAGACTCTCGTCCCCAGTATAAAATTTTTGGAATCAGCATTGTACCGTACGTTCCTTAACAGTACCCACACCAAAAGCATATATTAGTTTACAAGCAGTTTCTGCTGTTTCACCACCCATTTTGAACTCGTACAAAAATTTTCTCTTATTTGCTTCTTTTCCATCTTTAATTCAATAACCCAATTTGAAGCAAAATTAATAATGAAACTCAAGTAGATGTTATCAGAATACAGACCGAAAAATGCCCTTTAAAATGATATTAAGATGAACATGATGAAATGACATTTTCATCGAAAAAAAATAAGTTTAGAATTCAGAAAACAAAAACTGCAATTATTTTCCCAAAAACTTAATATATTTGAAGAATAATTTGAAAGAATCACTCACCGATGACTGTAAAGTTGATCTTAAGATTTCTGGTCGGAGAGTTACGAAAGTCAACACGACATCTGTAGACCCCTTCATCTCGAACTTGAACGTCGTCGACCATAAGTTGTGCAGGAGTTGTTGCAGTGCGAAAGAATGCTCGAGTACCGAATGCGTGCGGTGCAGACCATTGTGCCGCCTGTGTGAACGGTCTGCCTCGTACATCGAAACTGAAACAAAATTGTATTGAAATGATGTTACATAACATTTATACACTGCTATATTTCTATGTGTACCGTTTCAATGTCATATCTGTTACTTTGTTCGTTTAAGTGCACTGTCGGTTTGTAGTAAAATATTAGTGGAAGAAATTACATCAGTAGTTTTGTATTAGAATATATTTTACGATTATTACATGATGTTCGTTTTAATGCACTATAGAATTTTATACTTATATGTTTTTATTTATTGTAAATATATTTTATGTAAATATATTATATGAATTGTCCAAATATTCGAAGTATATGAAATAAGTTTTAATAATATTTTTTGAATATATATTCTAGTTCGTTCTTTACTTTAACATTATTTAAGAATTAATTACAAAAATTAATTCTTTTTTAATTCTATAATAAATTAAATAAGATTCTAGAACAAATGTCAGAAAAATTATTATTGATTATTTATTATTATTAATTATGCGCATTGTAATGTCAGTTTTATCATATTTTCTTTATGTTTTTATTGTATTTCAATAACTCAAACTATTTGAGAATTCATATTTAAGACTTTTCAATCAGCACTTTGTATTTTTAGTAATTACATTGTAAAATAAATCTTTTTGAGGATATCCTAGATATTAAAGTTATGTTTCTTGTCTTTGGGGTTTTTATTGTTTCATTTTCTTCTGATACCTGTTTCGAAAACAGATAGTAGAAGAAAAAAAAATATTGATCTCAAGGACAAGAAACATAACTTCATATCCAGGTATACAGGAAGGAAACAAATTACAAGTCCTTGACATTGTATGAAACATCCACTTATTAAGTTCTTATTTGTCTGACACTATCTACCGGAATTTAAATAATGACTTTTGATGAAACAACCACCGTTGGCCAAAATATTGTGCTTTGCTTATTATTATTTGTTTCGATAATTCTATAACACACAAATGGTTAGGAATTATTCTATTTTGATCAAGAAATTTATACAAACTAAAAGTTAATTATATGATCAAGGTTTCTGTAATCATAAATTATTAAAAAATAGATATGGAAAAAATGTACTTGATTTCAAAAATATTCTTAACTTATATTATTGATGTTTTATAAATAACATTATGATATTAAATTATTATTTTTATAATTGTACATTTATTTTACACCTAGAAAATAAATAAGAATCAAATTACTCTAAAAATAATTTTCATTAAAACGTTTTTTTTTTACTTGATTGTATCACTAGTTGTTATGTGTACAATAATATATATATATATATATATATATATATATATATATGTGTGTGTGTGTGTGTGTACATTTACATGCAAATGATTGAATTTCTTTTAGTTATCCTTACAAGAACATTACTTTCATCGTCTTATTTTCAATCGTCGTTACGTACCGTCAAGTTCTATACGTATTGCAAACATACACACACATTTACACACACACACATACACATACCTTGTTATATGACAATAACCAAAATTTCATTATATCAAAAGAACGTTGAAGACATTTCCCTTCGAGAAACGACTTTTATGAAGAGTAAATTTACTTAACGTTTTTGAAGTAATCAAGAGAGTCACAGGCGAAAGTTTCCACTCGCGCAGTTTTGTAATAATATCGCGGTGTAGTCGGTTGGTACGGGCAGCAGCAGCTTCAAAGCATCACAGATGACGACAATGAATGTTGCTGCGGCAGTCTTAACTTGTTGGCCCTAACCGCTGTACACTGACTACATACAGGTGATTATTTTTTTAGCGCTTTATTAAAATACCTCTTGAAATCAACAATTAAAATTTCATGCTTTTCATATATAAGCAATAATATTTATAAGTATGAAATTGTTGAATAATTTAATTTAGCTTCGAAATTAATTATGAAAATTAATGGCTTCAAAACGATAATATTTATGAAAAATATAATGTAGAATGTATTTAATATTTTTATATGTTTATATACACGACGACATTTTTTTATTTTTTCATCTTTTCAAAATGATTAACACAGTAAAACACAATTTTTAAATTTAATTATGTTAATTTTGTTATATTATTCTAACTTTATTCATATATATATATGTATATATATATATACTTATACAATGACATAGAAAAAGAAAGGGATGGAAAAGGAGAGTAGACTCTATTAAACCCAATAACCATTTAGAAAACTGTTGTATATATCTTAAAGAGAATACATTTGATGAAAAATAAGAGAAAAAAATTACTTGTTAATGAAACTCTGAGGCACAATGTGATAACATGATAATGATAACATATTCAAAGTATAGCCAAAAAATATGTGCTTGCACTCCAAAGATGATGATAAATTCTCTGTATTTGAGATTTAAAATTGATAATCTTACTCCAGAAAGAGCAGATCAAAATAAACACTTGGGAGTTTTTGAATATTTAGATAAAAAAATGTGGTTTGAGAGTAGCAATTCATTTGTGAATATTAGAATGATAGTGATTTTTATTTCTTTATCAAAGTAATAGTATAATATTACATAATGGAATACGATGATTGATTAATTATGTAAAAATTAATATGAAAACTAAAATAAGTTAATTTTTTAAAAAAATTATAAAAGATTATAATTGAAATTATTATTTTGAAACTGTTTATGTTTAAAAAAAAATCAATATATTTTATATCATAGATTTTTTTTATTTTACACACATTTATTTATGGTATTTTAAAAAGTCCATTCAAGAATTCCGACATTGTCTTTAGATTTTACAATTTCATAATATGATCCTAATCAACTGACTCTTCTATAAAATGTATATAAACTTATTTATATAAAACACATACTCTGAAACGTACGTGTAAAAAGTAAACGTACGAGTACGACGCACGTACCATCCTGTATACATAAAAAGTATGATGTATAGTAGGGTAGCAACAAGGCAGATTTTTTTATGACAGACGCTTGGCTTCTAGCACAAATTACGTTGGATTTATTTCCGGTACGGCTAATGGAAATTTGATGAAGTTCTGGAACAAGGCAGTCTCACAGTACAACACTGTCCCAATATACAACACGTACAATGCACACGCACGCTACTGTTTACAAACATATATATATATATATATATATATATATATATATATATATGTGTGTGTGTGTGTGTGTGTGTGTGTGTGTCTGTTTGTGTGTGAGTATAGACAAAACCGTTAATTATATCTACTTCTTTATCTTGTCATGCGTACATGGGTAGGCGGATGCTTGGACAGAATGGCGTTGTTCATGATTTCAAAATGTAAACAGAAAATAAGTAATTCGCATCGCAGTGATACGGCGCGAGGAAGTATTTAACGAGGGTTTTAAGTGAACGCTCTGTGATTTATTGTAGTCCTCCGTTGCATTTCGACTTGATAAGAATCTTAAATTATAATTTTATATAATCAGGTGTGCTTCAACTGAACTCGTTTATTTTTTCTGTCGGTTTAATATCGTTTGGACTTAATGACTGTTTTAAATATTTTTAATCTCGCTCTGTTTCATGTTTTACATCTAGTTTTAATTGTACAGTCGTTAGAAACATGGAGTGGATTTTTTGAAAATTTTATATCTGTACATTTTTACATTGTGTCAGAATTTATTCATTTTTTTATACTTTCTTCATTCATTAAATATTTTTCCGTTAATTGCATGTTCTATTCATTAGATAAATATAATTGTAGTTAACTATCAGTATACTATTGTATTTTTTAAAAAAAGGTATTCTATTAAATTCTGAAAGATTTTCGACATTTTTTTTAAAAAAAATATGTATGCCATTTTTCTGTATTCCCTTTATTAAAAATGATCAATAAATGATCATTTATAATTTATAATTATTAGTTATAAAAATTTTCAAAGCGATACCATCATCTTTAGAGTGCCATGGTACAGATAAGTTTTAAGATGAACATGTGGCTTTGAGAAGAATAAAAACGATATAGAAATACACATAAGTAGCAACAAAAAATTAGCAATAACTGTTTATTGAATATTTTTGATTGGAAAAAGTTAGATTGCGGGGTGAAAAAAGAATTATTTTTTAAAAATCAAATTCCTAGCTTATGATTAACACAATTTTCTCGTTTATAGCCATTTATTATAAATTAAATATATTCATAAACTTTATTAAGTAAATTTTACAATTCTAGTAGATAATTTCCAAATTCACAATAACTAAAAGTGAATTAATTTAACTTCAAAGTTGTTTTTTTTATTTTCTATCTGACTTTATCATTTGAAAGAAATAAACGTGTCATAGCAGTGACCAAAAATTATAATTATTTTATACAAAACATAAAAATACTCTAGAAAATCAATAAGTAAAATTTATATATCAAAGTATATTTATTGAAAATCATGAATTTTATAACTAGTTGCAAACATCACGATCATTTAATAAAAAATAAGGTCATTTTTTAAGGTTTATAATTAATAATACATTTTTCTATTTATACCAAATTCTTACATATAAACTAAATAGTACTATTTATATTAAGCGAATTCCAGACTTTAAATAGATAATTTCCAGTTTTATAAACATAAAGAACGAATTCATACGATTATATATATATATATATATATATTTATTTCCATTCTATATTTTAATTCTGAACGAATTAAACCACTTTCGTCTGTAATTATTATAATTATTTTGTACATAACACCATTAGACATCACTTTAGAAAATCATTAATGAAATTAACATATCTAAACGTAATGCTGTTTGAAAATTATTAAATATATGAACCAACTTTCTGAGCAGATTTGAAAGTTTTTAAATAAATGCCTATGAGAATTTTTTAAATGCTCGATAAAATTTTAGTGTTAGGAATAAAAGACATATATATATATATATATATATATGTATGTATATATGTAATATATTGAAAGAATTACATTCATGTAGTAATTTTAGCTTAATGAGTAAGTTTTAAAATAAATGCCTATGAAATTTTTTTTAATGTTTAATGAAATTTTATTTATAGGAATAAAAGAATTATATATATATATATATATATATATATATATATATATATATATGTATACATGTAATATATTGAAAGAATTGTCATCTAGTAATGTTAACCCTGTTTTTACTAACTTCTTGGATATTCGTCTACTAAGAAGTAGACGAATATCCAAGTAACTCGCTGGTGTATATATATATATATATATATATATATATATATATATATATATATATATATAAGAATGTTTGTTTAGAATAATATAGCAAACTCGATTCAGGTGAAGAGGCATATTCAAAAGGATTTTCAAAACGAGTACAGCGAGGATCTCAATCTGAAAATAGTTGGGTGTGTTTGACGTTCAGTTACACAGCGTAACGAATTAAGTATACAGCTGTAAGACGAAGAGGTAATAAAAGTAGGTGACAAAAGGACGGTAAGATAGACACATCGTCATTTAGTTTGAACATTCGCCCGCAACCATGCGCAATGTCGCACTCTACATGTCTAATAATTAAATTCTGAAACAGCGCACAGTAACTCATTGTCGTCTCCTGTCACATAATCAAGACACATGCGCGCTCGTCGCGGCGACCGACGCTTTTTACGTAACCGGGCGTCGACTTACGCACAACGTACTCGACGTCCAACCGGGACGTTGATGTCATAATTGGGTTCGCATCTCGGCGTATTTAAATACAAACCGGCCCTGTGCGAACGTGCACTGCGCGACGTACGTTACACGGCCGCGCGTGAACGTGTCGCCGGTGTATCATGCACGTGCGGTTGATGAAAATTAAGTTTTCGCTCCGTTAAAACTTACTACTGCTGCTGTATTACGTCGTCAAGTATTAATCTAGGCGCACGAGCATAAACCATAGCCGCAAACGACTTGGGACCTGCCACTCTCCTGAGTTGTAGCAGTTAACACATACCCTCTTAGCGCGATGAAGACGGTGGTTTTAAATACTTGCCGTCATGGTGCTTAGCACGTTTAGTACTGCTGAATTTGCGAAACTTATTTATTGTTTGTACTTAAGACTTTGCACATATATGTGTATATATATATATATTAACTTGCAGGCAAGTAACATAGTTTGTATATGACACAACAGAAGTATGTAACAAACAATTTTATTCAAATTTCACAAACTTATACAGATATAAATGTATAAATTTATGTAAACGTTCTGAGAGTAATGAAAATTTCTAAGAATTGAATTCATACATTGATGTTTTCCATATCACAGGATTGGTAATCAAATTGCATTAAGATAAAGGATATAACTATAAAGTTTCTTTGAATTTTTTTCACTTTGAAAATTTTCAATCTAGGAATTAATAAATATGAAACGTTTACACAATCCTGATATAAATCGAAAAAAATGATTACATTTTTAAAAATTATGAAAAAAATTGTAGTAAAAAATTATTTGCAGCCATAAATTGTGATACGAAAATAAAACTGAAATTCTAATATCTTCCGTGTAGAAAAATATTTTTTTGTTTTAGTTTAAAGACTGCTGATTGAAAATGTTGATTGTTATAGCTAACTTATACTAAATAGAATTCTACTGACACGGCTGTACTGGGAACTACACTTTATAGTATTTTCAAAAAGAACTCAGAAAACTATTACAGAAAAACTCTTCCGGGGAAAAAAATTCTTAAAGTAATTCAACACAAAAAAAAAACAATTAACAATTTCTAATAGAGATTTTATTATATTCGATATTGAAGAGGTTTAATTTATTTCAAAACTTCAATACATTTTCATATAAAATTCAAGTGTTAAATAAATCGCAATCATCAAATCCTTAACTGAGTGTATTCAGTCGATTGAAGTTTCAATGAGAACTCAGTAATAATTTTAAATCAACTACAATGTACACAAAGAAGCCCAGCTAAAACTATCTATTTTAGTGATCGAATTTTTTTTACTGATTTAATTAGCGTCGCATTTTTATACTCAGCTCACTGAATATATGCCGAAAATTATTATTTCGAGATAAATTTCCAAATTTTTGGTTGAAATAGAGGTTTTCCTAAAAATCAATGTAAATAAAATTATATTTTTGTTACTTATTACTATACTTTATCAATTTTATTAGTTTCTTAATTATACTGAAAATGATTGGAGATAATTTATACAAAAGAGTGTTTAGATGAAATTATTAATATATGAATATAAAAAAAATCATTAAAAATTTATTTAATCTCAAAATAAAACAAATATCAAATCAGATATAGAATTAAGATCAAATGCTGAAACTCAGCACTCAATCATAAAGCATAAGAGTCAGGGTTCAATTCGTTGAATGTAGCTTTTGTAACTAAAAATTTGTGATTTCAGATTGAAAGAACACACTTAAAGTACTGATAATCTTGTGTTTGCCACAAAGAGTTGCAACTAAAATGTGTAATTGGAGAATAGAAGATATCATAAAAATGTATTCTCATAAGACATTGATCAACTGTAATCGTAAATGTAAAATATTATTTAATAACACTAAAATATTTTTTTCATAAATCGAATATCACTAAATTATGACTGCTTGTAGTAAAATGAAAGTACTTTCTATATTACCAAAAACGATACAACAGAACTCAGAAAAAGAATTGACAATTTGAATATTTACTAATCTTTTATAGCTACCAAGACTTCTAAACCTAACTATGCCAGATTATTTTACCTATGAATAGTACAAGAAAAAGCATACAAAATTAAGTCAGGTAATAGTAAAAAACTGAACGAATTACTTAAAAATATTACATAAAAGCATTTCTTTGTCTTTTTTTTAATTAATTAAAAGACCTTTCCTAGTATACATTAATATTCGTCATGAACATTTTTTATTTAAGACAAGCTGTTATTTAAAAAATATAAATATTACAAACTAAAATATTTAACTTTAATAAATAGATTTTTAAAATAAACACAAAATACTTTAATTTGAAAAAATATTATTGTAGTTTACTCTTTTTTAGTCAACTATATAGTTTTATCTTGATTTTTTTTGATATTTATATATCTACCGGTAATTTTAATAACTTCAAAATATATAAATATAATACTCTTTGTATTTACGGTCAGAATTGTACAATGTTCTTGGAAGTATTATATTTAGAAATTTAATCCAAAAGAGTTATTTGAAAGATATCAATATTTCCACGATTTTTTTAGAGTACACATCCTGTATTTTTCGACAATTAAAGAATACTTCTACAATTATAAACATTTTAATCAATTATATAGAAAAAAATAGTACATACGTTTGCGAGTTATTTTAAAATATTTTTTATTTTCTTAAACTTCTTTATAATCTGTCATAATTATTTTTGTTATAAATTAAAAATTTTGGTTGAAATATTGTAGAATTTAACATTAATTTGAACTAAACAAATTAAAAAATTAAAACAACTAATTTATGTTGTTATGTTCAAAGATTTCTACACAAAACTCTGCATTTCGTTAAATCTTGTAAAATTATATTATTTTTAAGCACCGAAGAACACTATAATTAATGAGTTCATTTATACATCTAATCATATATATATATATATATATATATATATATATATATATATATATAAATGTTTTATTATATAAAAAAATGATTAAAATTAATGAAATTAAGTTTATGACCAAAAATCTATTTAAATTCCATGTATTAAAAAAATCAAATGGCGGAAAAAAGTGTATAAACAAATATTTCACTTTTATGAGACATGTTTATTTATTAAAAAAAAGAAGAGAATTTATGAACTGAAATGAAATATTCGTATTATTTTTTGAAACAATTTTAAACATCAGTTGTTCAAACCCTCTGTAAAAATTACATAGGCTTACAAGCTCGTTCCCGGATATGGAAGCGACACTGCCTATGTAATTCCATGTAATTCTTAAAACGTATATTACTAAAGCACATTATATCAACGTTCGTGTGACACTTGCCTTAGGCTAGCGTCACACAAGCGTTATTTCAACTCGCGTTGATTAAACGACATTTCAACGCACGTTTATATTACAAAAAAGAAACAGAACTGTTCACGCGAACGTGAGTTTAACACGAACTGTTCAAATGATAATTTTTGTCTAAAGTGTTATCCTCGGAAGTATTTTTAAAAAACAAAGCATAGAGTGTTGCAGGAAAAAGATACTCTTGCAATTCCTGCTATTAGCGTTTCGTTTGAAAAATTGTACGCAGTTCTTTCTTTTTATTTGAATTTAGAAGAGTTTAAATATAACTTTTTTTTATAAAGAATATTAAAATTCATTGAACATATTTTATTAGATTTTCAAAAGAAAATGCATTTTCAAACAAAGAATTCTTTGCTAATTTCTTCAAAAGCGTTATTCACTACAATTATTAAATTATTTAATACAAGAAATACATAAAAATATAAACCATTTTTTTAAGAAAAATGATCAATGTAAGATATATAAATTACATTAGTGTAGATTGAATTTTATTGAATAATAACAGAAGTTTTGTTACAGTTTAAATAAATAATTCACATAAATAATTAATCAAGAGTAATTAATAACCAATTGTTCAACATTTCTGATCTGAAACTAAAATTGCAGTTTCTCTGAGTGTGAAAAATTATTTTGAAAAAGTGAATCTTATATCTAAAAGGATATTGTAATAATTATTGACTTTTAATAGAGTACAGTATTACTCAATAAAGAAATAATCTTATTATTTTAAAATTAAAGACTAATAAATATTTTATAAATAAAATTGGAATATTTTTAAATATCGATTTGAGTTTTTTCAAAATTTTAAATTATAACTCACTAATTATTAGCTTTAATAAATATAATACTACTCAATAAAAAAAAATGTTTGCTAAGTTGAAATTAAAAAAAAAATCTATTAATAACGAAAATTACAAACGTGTAAATGATTTATACTATTAATATTAATATTTTCTCTGAAGAACTTTGTAAATATAAATGCTTTCATATATATATATATATATAGTAGGGGAGATGTATACATGAGAGTATTCAATTTTTAAATATAATTTCTCGAGACAATGGCAAACATTTATTAACAATAACGACGCAGGCGGAAAACAAAACCGAATCTCGATTTCCATTTTTCTTAAAGACAAACATTTCACAAGCAGTCATAAAAAAAGTACTTAAGGAATGTAAGCATCGTCGTCCGAATATATTTCATCAAACAACGAGAGAAACGAAATAAAATATAAAAGCTACATTCTGCAGTCATTAACAATTTAGTGAGCGAAGTAAGTTCACCCTTATCTCATCAAGCTAACGTTTTAACTCCGTAAGCCTCGAGGCTAGTCTAAATATAGTCGGCAAGGGATGACTTTAATCTCTGGTTAAATGATCCAATTTTTCATCCACACATAATGAACGAAATTCTCGGCAACATAATAAAATCTCTTGCACTGTGTATAGACATACCGGCATCAGACTGGAGGCGCGTTCTCTGTGCGCTGACGTACTTCTTAAAATATCTCTCATACCGAACACCCCCCACACTCGTACACTAATCTACTCCACACCTCGTCACATTGCGGAGCTACATCCAGTCGCTCGCACAGAGGGTTGATAAATTAATGACCGCGTTGATAAAATTTCACCACCTTTGCGTTGTCGCTGAGAGTAAACACTTACTTATGTTTATGTGAGTGTTAACTCTTGCATATAAATGGCATTCAAGTAAACATGTATCACTCCTTTACCTATTGAATTAAACACTCCGCGACAAGATTCGACGATAATCTAAATAAATACCTCGAGAACATTACTATAATTGGACAAATAATTATATTCCATACAAGAATGCTCCATCCATTCAATACAAATTCGTTTGTCTAATCGAGAATGATTATATTATATTTAAAAATCAATACAGACTGTTTCCTCTCTCAAATTATTTAACTAATAAAACATGTGAAAATACTTAAAAATTAATACTAATTTTAAGTTTCTATGATTCAATAATTGAAATAAAATAACGAAAAAATAAAGAACAATTAAAAATGATTCTATTATTCATTATTATTAAAATTAGAAAATACACTGAATTATCCTTTTAATGAATTTAGAACATAAGATATTTTACATAGATCTTTAAACAGTTATTGATTAGAAAAGTTAATTTAAATTACGAAAAACAGAATAAGTTTTAGTAAACTAGGCTACCCATTTTTATTAACAATAGAAACTAAATCGTGTACCAACTGTAGTTTCAAAATCATTTAAGAGTTCTTTAAAAGATTTTTATGATATGTTAAGACAATCTTATGAGAAAAAATACTTATTATGGAAAAAATGAATGTTTTCCAAAGCAATACAGAAATTCTGATGAATATTAAAAAAAACGATTACTGATAATATTTTATTATTGTTTATACGCATTTAGATAACGAGAACATTATTTCTAGAGCTTCAAGTACAGAAAAATCTTGGTTCGTGAAATGAAAAAAGAAATTATTTGTGAAAAAGTTTTAAAATATTTAAATAAGTATATTAAATAATCATATATTCTATTTATTAAATCAGATAATAGCAAATTACATTACTAAAGCACCTTCGTGCAATATTCTGTACATATTTTGTAATAAATTTTATGTTAAATAAAACATGTTTTCCTTAAAGTACACTAAACGTTTTCATTTATGTATGTTTATATATATATATATATATATATATATATATATATGTATATAGACAGAGAGAGAATGCATGACTGTATATGTGAATAGAATCACAAAATGTTACTAAAATTGGTACATGACTCAATGAAAATCTCTAGTCGCAATACACACCAGTTTTTCGTCGTCATGTCGTATAGAAGTACACACGTACATACACACACACAGTGACACACGAGCGGATTTCAAGAGCGTGAAAAGTTACATGTATCAACATACCAGCACGCAAAATTCTGAAATTCCCGCCAAACTTTATTGCCGTGGGTCGGCTGACGGCTGAATTGTAATGGCTCACTTAAATCAAGTTAAATGACGCGGCGCCTCACTTCAGTTCCTCTCACCTACGCACTCTCTCTCTAACACCATACTTTCGCAAAAACGTATACATATGCACGTGAGTTTGTATGCATTTATATACAGAAGCACACACACATACACATATATTTATGTATGCATATACGTATTTGGCTCCTGCTAGTCTCTGTTCACGCGCTTTTCAAACACCCACAGAATAGAATAAACGATGGTATGGTGGAAGCGCCGGATAATACTTTGTACAAGAAGACACTATATAGGATTGGTGCCTGAGGTAGGAGCAGAGAACAGACATCGGTTTGATGAGATACGTGGCCTAGCTGGTAGTGACCTGACTTGCTTAATTTTACTAGTGTCTTGGTGGCAGAAAATTATAGTAACCCCTCGCACAGCACTATCAGGGAGACAATATTAAAGTTTAAGCATTCTGTTGGAATGTTATTGTTGTGGTTTCTACACTTTATAGTATATATATATATATACATATATATATATATATATTAATACATAAATAGTCCATATGGTATAATGTAAAAGTTAAAATAAAGTTTTCAAATCATTAATTGCTTCCGATAAATAAATTTTATTTTCAGTTGCGCAAAATTTCACAGTTGTTACTAAGTGCCGAATAAAATATTTTGATGAACGAAATTAACATACTTTATTGTATATATATATATATATATATATATATATATAGGTCATACAAAATGTATGTTTAAATTAAACTGTAACTTTAGCTGGTAATTAAATTCCAATGTTCCATATAAACTTCGAAAAAATAGAATGAAAGTTAATTTATTGACACAAGTTTAATTAGTGGATTTTTTATTTAGCAATAAAAAAGAAAAAAACATAGTTGAAAACTAGAATTTATGAAGAGAATTAGTTTTAAAAATAAATTAAAGAATCATATTTATAATCACTGCTTAATAGTGTTTCATTTTTTAAATAGAATTTGTTATTTTTATATAAATTTCTAACTTTTAATATAAATCTAGAACAAAAGTATATAATTAAATATTCATTCCAAAAAAAATATTTAATTCATTAAGTAGATACTTATATTAAACATTAATAAATGTAATTGTATGTTTTTATAAATGGAATCCTATTAATGATCCTATTCTGATGATATTTGTTCTTTAAAACAATTGAGTTTTTATTTCTCAATATTAGTTTACACACTTGTACCAGCTTCAAATCGATTTGAATAATTTATAATTTTTAAGAAATCTACAATATACTTTAATCTATCACATGTATAGAGAAGTGGAAAAAAGAAACTCAGTGATCGAAAAGGACGAAGTTTGCTTGCACAAGGCAATCACTTCTTTTTGTAATTGGATAACACACAAATTTTACAGTTATACTTCCATTGAAAAAAAATATTGAACAAATTCTATCAATAAAATTATTTTGTATTTTGTGAGTTGAGTAAAGAAATGACTCATTACTTTATTCAATCTATTTTAGAAAATTTACATTCGTGTATGAACTATTAAGCAAGAGTTGATTGAATTAAATAAGATTTGACTAAAGAAAATATCTATGAAAACAATATGTTTTCTTCCAGAGAAATTCAATTTATATTCGAATTTTCCCTCTTCATCTACGATTTTAAATCAATAAATCAGATGACTAATCATAAATTAATCATAAATTCTAATGAAAATTAATATTAAATTATTATTTTTTAAATACTGAAACAATATTTATCATTTTTCATACAAATTAAAGAAAAGTAAAAAGAAAATAATATAAATCAACATTCTAAATATTAATTATACAAAGACATTAAAATTGAAACATTTCATCTCGAGATCAGATCTAACATCACCCACACTCTATAAATAAACATATCACTGGAATTTCTCATAAAAGACAATTTAATTAACGGTATCGTTCAAGTATACCAAACTAATTTAATTAATATGGAAACATTATATACATATATATACATATATATATATATATATAATGTATATCAACGTACCTGTATAAAGGTTCACCTTCAGTTTCTTTGAACCATAGAACCATTGAAACGGAGTCGTCTCTGTCTATTGGTGTTATGTCACATGGAAGATTCGCTTTTTTCGTCATAACACCTTGAACGTCGACGATTGGTACTGAAATGTAAACAAAATATATTATTTATTATATAGTTTTGAAACTGTGCCTAAATTTACTTTCAGAAAAGATTTTT
>CM068318.1:42499124-42511624 GCA_034766995.1 Acanthacorydalis orientalis | reverse complement strand
TATAGTCACATAAATATTACGACTGGGAATCGAGCTCACTTTCTGTAAAAGAAAATTTCTTTGAGTTTTCCTTGTAAGTTGCCCATCAATAAAGACACTTGTGTTGACTATGCATCAATTCAGATATCTGAAAGAAATCATTAACGACAGTTTTATATTCAGATTATTTTTTAATCCAAATTTTAATTAGTGTTTAATTTTTAAATTTATTTTTACTTTAATTGTGGATTCATTCATTTTTAATACTTATTATTATATAAAAATGTATATATATATATATATATATATATATGTACACAAATTAATTAATCAGTATAAATTTTATAATCACTGCAAAAATCTTATTTCTTACTTGTTCTTAGAGAGACTAAATATATTTATTATACTGTATAATAAAAGTATCTAATTTTTATATTTTCCAAAATTTATAAAATTATTTTTTTAAAATAATATGATTTTAATTAAGAAAAGGTACGAATAGTACCACATATTAAAATATTTATAACATGGCCACTCAATAAATGCTATGAATAATAAATTAGAATGTTGCTTCTATAATAGTTGAAACTTTAAAAGCAGTTCTGACACTGAAGTTTTCACAGATTTCAATGATTTTTTCTTATAATTTGATGTTCTGAAGATAACAAAATAGTCATCCAAATGCACATAAGCAATAATCAAAACTGATCAGTAATGAATTATTGATTAAAAATTTTTTATTAAAAATGTTTTTGTAATTTGTAGTATTAAAAAAAATAATTTATTTGTGAAAACTGAAATTTTATTTTTGGTACGCATTCATTACTAAAAGTGTATAAAAGATAACAATTATAAATAGGAAAGACAATGTATTTCAAGAAGTATTCTTGATGCAACAATGAAATGTATGTATTCTTATATTTTTCCCATTTAACTATTAATGTCAAGTGTACATCATTTTAACAAAATTAGGTTTTTTAGATCTATTGGACATTTTTGATCACGAAAATATTTTTTATAGTTTTTGTGATGAAAAAATAACTCATTTGTGAAAATGAATTTATCCACTTTTCTATAAATATATTATAACAACATTAGAATTTTTATTTAGTATCTTTTTTTATTAATAAAGTTGCTAAATTATTTATTCGTTTTTGTCTCAATCTGGATTTAATGTTTTAACTTTTTCAGAAATGAAAAACAATTTTCCTTAAAACTACTTGTTAAGTGTGTATATAAAATATTCTCAATAAAACATGAATAGCTCTCCATTCTGTTAAAGATCTCTAGCCAATAGCTCACGTTATATACTTCTCAGGTATGGTTCTATCACAAGTTTTTTTGATATAAGATTTTTCTAAGACGTTCTGTGTATTATATAGAGAAATCTTCTTAAAGTTCATTACTCATAAATTTGAAAAAGATCTAGAATTCTGAAGTATATGAAGAATAACAATATATAAACAAAAAAAATTATATATTAAAAAATAAATATATAAACTGAATGTAGTATAGTTCTTTTATTCAAATAATAAATGAAAATGAATGTAGGATCTACTCTATTGTAAGAGTTGAGATATAACTGGTAAATTCTTTAAGTACATGGGATTTATAGAACATTTATCTGTGTTGTGAGCATATCATATAAGCACGATTGATAATAACGATTATAACAGTTGAATTTTTAAACAGAACGATAAAGCAGTAATGATTGAATTACTTAAGGAAACTGATACTAGATAAATTGACTATATCATCTATGTATTCCTGATTAGCTTTTAGACATTGAAACGATTTTCACGAGGAAATAATTTACAGATAAGTTCTGAAAATAACAGTTTTAGAAAATTATTGAACAATATGAGAACAAACAAACCTATGGGAATTCGATTCGAAAATAATGCTGAATATACTTATTAAATAAGATATTGAATTGTATATGTAATTTGAAAAAAAAAACAAAATATTACAGCAAATAAAAAACATGTTAAAAAAAACTATTTGTAAAGAAGAAAATCACTAGCAGAAATTAATAAAGATGGTCGTTTTTAATTAGGAAAATTACATTTTAATCACAGGTTTAGTTTACTATATATCTATTCAATTTAACCACACTTTGATTGATTTTATATAAAAAATATATCTACAAGGACTCTATCCTTTATAGCAGTTAATGAGTATATTTCGATTATCAACTAACACTTTGAAAATTTAACTTTTATGAGATAGATACGTGACCTTATCAAGAGGAGTAATCGACGCGTACTCAGACTAGACGTAATTAGACTCTATGGATGCTATATTGTAATTAAAACCGAACTTCAAACGTTGATGATGAAATTTCGTTCTTTTTTTTTGGATATGAATTTAAATCTTGAAACATTTCAATTCTTTTAATCTATTTGTAATCAAATAGATTTGAAAATATATTTTCCATGTTTAAAGAAAATTATTGATTTTGATAAATCGTTCATTAATAAATTAAAATAATGATTTTTGTATAAAAATTTCAAATGATTGTTTCGTATATATATATATATATATATATACATATAAATTTCAATAAATTAACATTTTACGGTGTTTCTGGTTGTAATTCTTTTGAGAAAATGAATTTAGTCTAGCTGATAAATTATTATTTCGATAAACATCTTTCTTAACTTGTAACTTTTTTAGGTTAAATATTTTTTAGGTAATAGAATTTTATTTGTGAAAGCTGAAATTTCGTTTTTGGTACTCATTCTTTATTAAAAGTGTATGAAAGATATTTATTATGAACAGGAAAGAAGATATATTTCAAAAAGTATTATTGAAGTAACAATATAATATATTTATTACCATATTTCTCTTAGATGAGTAATCTACTTTTTTTCACTTTGAATATTATTTTGTACCTTAAAGCTTGGAAGATTGATTGACATAAGAGAAAATTAATATTAATCAATAATCAATTATTGAACATTTTTAATCAGAAGGAATTCCATTTCGCAGGAAAGTCAAAAGTTAATTATTGAAAATATTTTTGTACAATTTCATATTCACTTTAATATTTTAAATATGTATTTGTATTATGATGTGTTTAATAGTAATTTTTTAAGGACAAACTTGTAAAATATTGTGTTTGATACCGTTAAGCTGTTTAAATATTTGTATATTCGTATGATTTTAAATATTTGTATAATTATCCATAAAAGAATTTCAAACGTTTAATAAACACGAATAAAAATATAATTTGAGGTCGAATGATTGAAAAAAAATTAATAAAATAATTTTTATTTTCATATTATAAAAGAATATTTTCAATGGTTTCACCATTTTCTACTCGACTGTATAAACGTTCTATACGGAATATCTATTCAACCTGAATGTCGATCTTAGTTAATTATAGTTTCACGGAAATTAACGTGTCAGAACGTGGAAAAAAATGTACTTCGAAATATTTATTCATGGAACATATTAGAAAGCAAGCTAGCCAGTCAGCCAGAATCGACTGACGAACAGCGAGACCACGAAAAACTCATTTAAAACGTTAGGTCAAGCGGGCGTCAACCCATATTACTCGACCCGACTGCGAAACGTTACACATTTCTTCTTTCACTTGCATCTCGTGTCTCCGTTTCTAAGACTTTATTTATGCCGTTCCGTAATGAATAATGCATATACATTTGAAAATAACAAATTAACAAGCGTTTCTCCCTTATACATCAAAAGCAATACTTACTATGTAGCGTGTAAACTTTCAAGTTATAATTATATATATATATATATATATATATATATATATATATATATATATATATGATATTATATATGCATGAGACGTGAAGAAAATGAAAAGTTTACAACCGTTATGTTCTTTCTCATTTTCTACTTTTCTTGGAAAATTCGACAACAAACGTACAACCGATATTAAAAAGAAACTTCTTTTCATTACAATGAGAATATCGAGAAAACGTTTTTTATATTTTTATATTTCACCCATCATCGTACACACTTAGACATGTCTTTATATAAATACAAACATTTATTTATATTTATACGTATATATACATACATATATGCATATGTATATATATATATATATATATATATATATATATATATATATACGTACGTGCGTGTGTGTAAATGTGTGTATTGTCGTTGAAGAAAAAGCAATTTATTTCTTCGAGAAGAAAGTCATAATGAGCGAAAGACGATTCTTCGACTTCTCTCGTATAGAAAATGACAAAATGACGATAGCAAAGTTGACGGAAATCGCAAGATATGGTCTGTGTTAGAGTTCGTGTCGTTGTGGTGTCAAAAGGGGTTGTCTTGTGTTATGGCACAATACGCCCCGTATTGTGTTTTGGTGTGAGGTCGAATCAAAGACGTGCAGTTTGTACGATCAATGAACGAATTGATTACCTTTTTTATATGTAGAAGAAAATGTTAGAACATAAATCATTATATTGACAGTTCTAAAAATTGTAAATGCATCGGTTTAGTTTCGGTTTGTCTTTGTATGTGTGTATATATATATATATATATATATATATATATATATATATATATATATATATATATATATAAAGAAATCAATGAAAACTTTTATTAAAGTTTTTTAAATTTGAATTATTGCTACAATCTTATTAATCGTCAATATCGTATTTGCATTTCTTTTAATAATTTGCAATTCCTATGTTTAGATACACAATTAATTTTACTATAATTTCTAATTTCATAATTTTCAGTTCAATTTATTTTGTAACCGCTTTCAAATACCTAAATAAATGTAAATAAAGTGATAAAAAACCAAAGTATAAGCAAATCAAGCATATTTAATTATTCACAGTTTTTCTGTTTGGTAGCTCTTTTTATCAAAGTATCATGTTGAAAAAATACTTTTTTTAATTAAATAAAGCATTTTGCAAACAATTTCTATTTTAATTCGTGTAACTGTCGACCAAATATATCATTTGGAACTATTTCCATAAATTTCAACAATCATGAATTTTTTCAGTGGAATCCCACTGAACAGAATATAATGAATTTTAAAAACAAATTTTGGTCGTGTGTTATAATGGTGTTTATTTATTAGCAAATTTTTATTTGATAGGGTGTATGACTAGTTATAATACGAATAAAATAAGATAGAATGTATATGAAGAAGTACAAATCCTTGCTGATGGGTCCAATAAGAGCATCTTGAGTTCATTTGTGTATTCAAAGAATAGAAGAGAGTGATCGGAAAGATAAAGATAATGCACAATTAACAGAGATTTTGTTTCAATTTTGAAATATAATAATAATAAGATTTATAATAATAAGTAAAATTTTGTGTATTTCAAAACTACACTAGCAATTAATTGTGAAATATAAGAATTCCGTTGAGTATTCTCTTATTGTACAGAGCGCACAAAATAAATGTTAATGATGCAGTCCTGTGAATAAATAATTGCTTAATAATAAAATAACAAATGACCTTTGATGAATAAATGATTGCTCATATATATATATATATATATATATATATATATATATATATATATATATAAAGAGAGAGAGAGAGAGAGTAAGAAGAGATTGAAGTAATACTGAGATTAGATTCGAGATTTTTCTATTGTTTTGAAATTTCTGTCAACACTTACTTCTAAATGAATTTAATGAATTGTTGAACATAAATTTCTACACTTATTTTTAATCTTTATAGTATTTAACAAATAAGTTTAAATTGAGAGATAATCTATATTGCAAAACTTCAAATTTCATAATTTCATTTTAATTTAAATTCTTAGTGATCACAATTAACTTAATTTTCTACATAAATTTCAATCATTTTTTAAAAAAAATCTAATCAGCAATGCAATGTTCATTAAAAAACTTAAATACTTTTTCTTAGTTCCACAGAAACATTCTCAAGACAAGATTCCTACTATCTTTATGGATTAATGGTAGTTGAAAACTTTGTTCTAATAGAAAGAATATAAAAAAATTCAATTCTTATCAAGTCAGAAATTAGAATGATTTATTTCTACAGAAGAAATCACTTCTGCGTTATTAGTTGCTTAAAATGGAATTTTAATGTGATTCAAAGAATTAATATGATCTTCTGTAGATAATAATATTTCAACTGAACTTTATAACAATTGGATTGCTATTAATTCCTATGATATAATTCTTATTATATATATATATATATATATATATATATATATATATTTATATCTAGTTCCATAAAAAGAATTTCCTACAGATCTTTTGTACTTTGTTGCCCTTGTTGACGTTCGATTTACTGCGAAGTGCTTCTATTCGTCATACTGTTGTTATTAAACGTCAGCTTCCTAGTATTTCTTGTAGCTTTTGTATATATTCTCATGTTTTTCTTCGATTTTACTTTCATATTGTCGTTGTTGTCTAGAAATCGTATATTTCCCTCTACACAAAGAAACCTGTTCACAGAGATATACATATATTTTTTATTTGTTATTCTTTGTGCAATAAAAATATTTATTAATACCTATAAACTGTTTTAAAGGTATAAAAATCAAACAAATGGAGTAAAAATATCCGTTCGATAATAATGAATACCAATATTTGTAACCTGGACGAAGAATTTTTATATATTGTTTGTTTGATTAAAATTTTTAAGGTCTATTTACTTGAACAACTCAAATATTTATATGAAATGTTTATTGAGTAATTTTTACAACTTTGTGATTGTTTTGCATAATCAATATATTATGTTCTTAAATGATAAAAAATAAATTTATATATATATATATATATATATGTATATATATATATATATATATATATATATATATATATATATATATTAGATGCTATTATGAACTAAAATTTCAAATTGAATGATATTAAATGTACACTACAGGTATATTTCAAGATATATTATTACCTTAAATGAAATTTATTTTGTCAATAAACTATTTAATTGTATATTTAATCTATAAATAAACTTTTAGAATCGAATTAATAATTTTGAATTAAATTCTACATATTTAAACATACTTCTAAGATTAACAGTTCAAACAATATCAAAGTGAAACTCCCGACACCTACATCCAGGTATACATATTTTCAATATAAACATTACCACACATCATGTTCATTTATCTAAATGATAAATGAACAGGACACACAATATATGTATGACCGTTGTTTCAAATAATATCAATTTTTCACTAGCGAAAAACTTCTTTAAGTGACCATATATATATATATATATAAATGTGTGTGTATGTATAAAATATTATATCTTTCTCCATTTCGCCTATTGTATTACAACAAATTCTGATTGATGGTGTAAGCGTCATCGTCGCAGTTATCTTTTTACGCGATGAAAACAAGAAATATAGAAAAGAATGTCGGAAAGAAAATATGATAGAATAAATCCATGACGTTCGGCTCGAATTCTTGCACGTATAATAAACACAATTCGAGTGGATCCATTCAAACAACCGACAGATCGGATACGTCTAATGAATAATGATCTTTTTTGTATGTGGTGATGTTATTAATTGATTTTTGATCTTTTGATAAAATTGGCGACTTTTTAAGATAATTGATATATTTTAAATATAAACACGAATGTTTACATATATATATATATATATATATATATATATATATATATATATATATATGATGTTTGTGGTTACATGAGATACTGTTGTACATGTTCCTATTATAATAACTCGAACAAAATCTATGTAACGATATTTACCTCTAGCTAGGCATGAGATTACTTTTAATATGAATCAACATTTGATGAAATCCGATCTTCACAGAATTGAAAAAGTATTATTTTTATTTAAAAAGCATAAAGTCCATATGTTCATTTCCATTGAATGTTTTAAATCAATATATCATACCCTTATATTCTTTTTTTTAGCTGATGATTTTTTGCTAGAATAAAGAAGTAATAAAAAAAAATTTATTATTAAAAAAATAGAACCGAATAAAAACTAAAACCATGTAAAAAAATATCAAACGAATAGTTGAATCATTTGAACTGAACACTAAACAAGAAAAACAATCATATTATTCTATTGGCCTCATGTGCGAGCACAACATCCGTATACTCACCCACTCACTCACACTTAAGTACATACCCAAACACAATACGATATTTCCTATTCGATTTTTCATTTATTTAATATCGAATATACATCATTCAAATTTACTTTGTCGGATGGTGTTACACGCCTCCATCACTATTTAAAAAGAAATGAACCGCATGCATATTGGACAAGTAATGTTCTCTTTTGAAAAATAACATGAAACGTGCATATCAAGTCATGCGCGTATTTCGAAAGGCCTTCAAAGTATTTTTCATAAAAGAAATTCCAATGTGCGATTCGTTTTTATGCCAATTTCAAAATCATCTTATTTCTTTAGCCGCATTCATATACTGACACATATACATATATTTATTAGGATTATACATACACACAAACACACATATATAGAGAAAGAAAGAGAGAGATAGAATAAAACAAAAATACATCCAATAGGAAAAATTATTAAAAATTCCTGTGCCACTTTTAATATATAATTTTTAACACTCAGTTCAAATACTTGGCTGTACACAAGTTAAAAATTATAATTTTTAATGAAATAAAGAATAAAATAATTAACAATTATCACCATTCTGCTGATCTTTTAACATTTGTAAACAATTTTAAGCAATTAGAGATGATGATTGAGGAATTAAAAAAAATCAATTGAATATTAAGTATTTTCATAAATCGCCTTAAAACTAAAATGATATTTTAATACAGTTGACACTGTGACAAAATTCACACTCATAAATGGATTCTTTATGAACTGTTAAAATCACAAATAAATTCTGATCGAAAATGTTCAACAAATTATTAATTATAATTCTAGATTGTGGCTACTAATAGACATTTAAATGGCAATATTTTCATTCTCTATACATACAGTATTTTTTTTAAAAAAAAATTGTACCCAATCTACTGCAGAAATGCACATAAATATAAATCGGAAAGAATCTATAATGAGTTTTAAGAATTTTTGATCAGATTTTTTTTGTGGTTAACTAATAAACGTAGCTTAGTTTACTTTACATTTTAACTAATATATTCAAATTTATTCGCAGAAATAAATTTTTCAATGCCCAAATATCATATTTAATTTCTGCTTAAATATATTTAAAAAAAAAATAAAAATGAAGATTAAGGAAGAATCTCTCTCAGAAATGGTTGATATATAATACAACGATTTATGTGTCTCTGCTCGAATGATTTTATCGTATTATATAGTTATACGTTCTATTATCTACTTACAAACATACATATAAACTCATATATATATATATATATATATATATATATATATATATATATATATATATATATATATATATATATATATATATATATATATATAAGATGATGAATTAATGTTTCAGAGTAGTCTGCCTGTTCTCTCAACGTAGACGAGGTATTATGAGATTGTAATAATTAACATGTCTAGTGTATAAATACCTAGGTATGTAGACATTTGCTTATACACATAACATACATTTCTTATACAATCATTGTATATAAACTTGTCAAGCTTATAAACAATATTAACAGCAATTCTATTGAAAAATTCGAACAAATCTTAGAAAAAAATGCAATCACCAAATGTTTAATAGATCACGAAATTGTCTGGCGACATTTCGGCTGCCTCCGATAATTTTTTTGTAGTCAGTGCTTCAAAGAGAAGAAGGAGAAGCAAACATGTTTTTCAACATTCGCGTCGATACTGTATACGAGTTCGGTTAAATTAGCCATGCAACGATTACACAGATATTTGCTCTAAAGATCGATTATGTATAAAAAAAAGATAACATGTTCATGTTATAATGTCAACATCAATAATTTTCTTATTCGACTTTCTATACTTGTTTTCTTCTTTTTCGAGTATTTGTATACCATGTGTACGGTCTCTGAATTGTAAATAAATCGGAATCTTATTTTATTTTATAACTGTGTACAAATACTTTGACCTATTTTCTCTTTTTATATTTATCGGAATTTCTTTATAATATCAATTGTGTGATTTTTCAATGTATATGTGAATAAATTGTATACTTCATATAGGATCTTTTTTAAAATTATAATATGATATTCCAAACTGCGAAATTAGAACAATCATAGAATTTAAATTATGCTTTCTACCATTCCAGTACTTAAGTGTGTAAATACAGAATAACAAGTTATAAAAAAAATGTGTTTTATTACAATATCGAAAAGTAAGCTAAGCAGAATGAAAAGATTAAATATATGTATAAGGAAATCAATTTTAGATCGTGTCTTAATTTTAAAATCAATATCCATGCTTGAAATTGTCATTGTTGTAGTAAGAATTTACGATTTTATAATTAGAATTGTATTTTTTTATATCAGTGATTCAATTAATAAGTTTTCTTGATGATTTTCGTCCTTTTGTGCCAGCTTAATGTCTGTTCAGCACCAATAATTTTAATAAGAGTGCCAGTGTTACATAGATGTTGTCTAGTCTTCAATGTGAATCTAAGAATGCCACTCGTACCGAAACTAGTGGTGAAGAACAGACAGCAAATACCAGGAAAAGAGTAAACATTTTATATCTAAAATATAATATTTGCAATTTTGATAAATTTTTGTACTGATTTTAGGTAAGTTCTTATATTTTATAATATCTTTACGATAAGTAAATCATTTCCTTATTTTAATATTTTTTTATTATGAATGAAAAAAAACAACATTAGTTTATTTAAAACAATAAAAAATACATTAAGAACATCGAAAATAAAAAGTAACAAAAATTTTTCTTGATGAAAAGTATTTTATGTATCAAAATGAATCAGTTATAAAGAATAGCATATAATCTAGATGTATTTTACAAAAATAAACTCAAAGAAATAAATTTTCTAGTATTTGAGTTTATGTCTTTCATTACAAGTTTTGGTATGTGTTGCAACTTCAGTTAGTTTTTATATAACTGCAATTATTTAAAATGTGTATGTAGCAGACATGTCAGAACTGCTACTGAAAGACAGAAAGAAAAATGATCGAAAAGGATGAAGATCATGAATAAAACGTATCAATGCAATCGCAAGTATAAAAAAATGTAATTTAAAAAATGTTCTTTTCAAATAGTCATTGTTGGATAACTAAGTTTAAATTTCACTATAAAGCTTGCACTATTGTTAAGTAGCTTAAGAGCTCTTTTAAGCATGCAATATTCTGTGCAAGAGTATGTTAGAAAAGTATCTGAAACATGTTTTTTAATATAAAATTTGTTTTTAATCTATGTATACACCCTACATTGAGATCTATGAAGTAGCTATGCCTCGAATAAAATATATTCTTATTGGAATTTTTAACAAAGTTTATCAGTATATTTAAACGTTAATTAGTATTATTTATCACTTCTTGTTTTTAACATATTTAAATTTTTTATCTATCATAAATTACTATACCAAATCTACTAAACACATTTTTTTGTTTACTTATTCTTTGAATTACAAAATAGTTAATACTAAATTAATTTTAAATCAAGTATTTTATCTATGAATTTTACTATACGATTGAAATAATCTTTCTTTAATCTTCTTAAGTAATGTACCTGTTGTATTCATTAGTTTCATTAGTTTTTTCTTGTTCTTTAAATTATTTTTAGAGATTTAATGTATATATAAATTTAATTACACACACACACATATATATATATATATATATATATATATATATATGTATGTATGCATTTATAACTTCCTAGCCACGCCGTGTCTTAGATTTCTCTGTATTTTTATCAAAACATATATTCGCATTTTTCTCTCTTCAGGTACCGATAAATATTCTCTTATGATATTTTCAAATTGTCAGCTGAACCCTCGCGTGAACACATTCTGTTCTCATACATTTCACGTCATATATATGTATATATGTATATATATATATATATCATATATATATATATATATATATATATATATATATATACATATCATATATATACATATATATATATATATATATATATATATATATATATATATATATATATATATATATACATATACTACGGTAGAAATATTATTTCCACAACTTTTCTCACCGTCGACATCACACCATTTTTTTTATATAAACAAAACATAAAACCAGCGTGTGTGAGTATTGGAACGTGCAGGTAATGTGTATAAAAGTGTGCACGAGACATCATCTCTGTATGTGTGTGCTCTTTTCCAATGAAGCTCTACGTCTGATGGTCCGCGAAAGAGTTTTCCACAGACCTGTCAGTTCATACAACACATCGTGTAGGTAAATATCCCGCGGGATTTGTGATCGAGTGACGGACACGTCCCGCGGGACATGCGGATAAGAGAGGAACGTATCAATATTCGACCGCGTATTTTCCTTCCTGCTGGCAAGCAACGTTCAATTCCACCTGGAATAGTGCTAGTACTACCGCCGGTTATAGTGTGATGCTACGGTATGGTTCAGAATAGTAGAGTGGTGGTC
>CM068318.1:42444124-42494124 GCA_034766995.1 Acanthacorydalis orientalis | reverse complement strand
ATTTATAATAAATTTTATGCGATCACATCAAATATGTATATCTCATTCAATATTATAATAGACTATTTAACCATATTTTCCCAAATGTAACTTTTATAATAGGAAAATAAATTATTATTTACTGGAATCGAAATCTTTATCCTACAAATTAGCATCTACATCGTATTCGGATTTTTGTATCTTGCAGTTAAGAAGATTCCGAACCTATTGAACGAAAATGAAGGTACATTTGTACGATATAGACAGAAATGGGTGAATCGAGTACCTACGTGTATATATATACATGTATATAGGTGAAGGTATATAGGAAGAAGACCGTAAGTAGAGGTAAAGCTACTAGGAATCTACGTAGATTCGATAGGCACATATCCCAACAGCGACACCGTCACAGAACCTGCCGTGATTGGAGCCAATAAATGTCCGCACTACGCAACTGAACTGCAAATGGTATGAGTATAGAACGAGAAGATTTCAGACCGGTAGGTATGGTTTAAAATATAGATCTAATGCTTTGAGAATGGATGCATGTGGTTAGAGAAAAATTCTTTTTTTGAAACATACTAATTTGAACTTTATCTATATTCATTTTATATGATTATATTTACAATTTCGAGTTGATATAGTTGTCTTTTTTATTTTTAATTTATTTATTTATGTAAAATTAAAATTCAGCATGTGTTTAAAATTACAATTTTTTTACTTAGATTAAAATAAAGTTTTTTTAAAAACAAATCAGATAATTTATCTTTAAACCTGCAAAAATAATTTGTTATCCAATAAAAATTGAGTTAAAAGTTAATCATTTCTTACATCACTTAATATTTTTAATCAAAATATTAAAAATTACTTTACTATTCTGACTTGATTTATTGTCATTTAGATAACGAAAAGATGTTCTTCAGAGTTGAGATAAAAAAATCTCTGCGAAAAAAGTAATAACCGATTGTTGAATATTTTTATAAGAAAGAACTTTACTATTGTAAGGATGATTTTTTTGTGAAATAAAAATAATTTATTTCTTTAATTAAATGAAGGGATTTACTGTTTTAATTAGAAATAATTAAATTTAATAAATACTTGGTAGTTTGTTTAAATATCACTAAATAACTGATCATTTCAAAACTCAATTTAAAACTCCATTTTTTCACAAATAAAAATAGTGAATAATATTTAAATCCTGATACACAAATAATATTTAATGGAACTTTTATACGAATATATTTTATATATATTTAGTTAAAATGGTACAGATAACTCTTTCAACGATGCATCGATTCTTTGTTAGTTTTCATTTTATTTATTATCATTTAATTAATAATTCAATCATATTTAAAATACAGAGACATAAAGTATTTCTGTATGTTTGAGAAACAGAAAAAAACGAACAATAAGCATTTGTTGTACATTTTTATAAAAAATAAGTATGTTGGTCTAGGGATGATATATGTTTTAAACATTTAATTAAGTGATTTTAGTCATAGTGTCAGAACTATATTGTAATTAATATAATATTTTTCATATTTCTTAATAGATGATGTACTTTTTTAAGTTTATATTACTTATATTAACTTTTTTAAATTATTAGTATTTAATATAATAATAATAATAATCAAAAAATTAAAATCAAAAATCAGCATGATTTATAAAAAACTTCCAAACTATAATCAAACACGAACCATTCGCTTATGTTGTATCCATTCAATTGTAAAAGATCTATTCATGGATTTAAGCTGCACAAGAAAGAAAATGACAAAGATGTAATCATTGACGTTATGTGTGTGACTGCGATAAAGAGAGACATACACGAAAAAGAAGAGAGTCAAATATATAAATGTATATGTGTGTGTGTCGGTTACAGTGGGTCGGGTGGTTTGGATCGGTTTTGCCGACAACGATTGTGGGCTGGATATAAGGTCGGATAGATAGATTGGCGATTGTGAAGGGTATGTAGGTGCAGATAAAGGCCACCCTTTTATTCAACGTTCACCTCACGGGTCTCGAACTCCGCACGTCCGTTTACAATGCTACGTGTATATTCTATTTCAATGGATGTATCTGTTGAATTGAAGTGAAACATACACAGTGCTGATGTGATGATTTTCGTGGATTTTTTTCCCAACGTTAATGCGATGAAGGTAGGCGGGTCTTTTTTAGATCAGACTAATGATTAAATATACAGAGAGAAATATAAATACATACACATATACACACATGTTTATATATATATATATATATATATATATATATTTAATTAATTAATAATTAATTTTAAAATAGATTAAATTCTTTTTAATCCAAGCTTTAAACATATAAATATATAAATGAATAAACAGCTTTGTTTTTGAAATAATGAAATATTTTTCTAGTCAAAAAAAAATAATTTTATTGCTTCAAATGAACTAAGTTTTGAATCATTTTAAAAATGAAGAAAATAATTGATTTCTTGAAAATATTTTTATTATTAATTTAAACCACAATATTATTTTTAAAATCGAAATATGTATATTCTTTATAGAATAGTGAATACATGTTTTTAGTATTTTAAATGAAATAAATACTTTATAATTTTTATAAATAATGGAGAAAAATATGAAAACAATACAATGTAAAAAATATATAATTTGTACAAAAAGTTTAATAAGATATAATATTAAATGAAATCGAGAGTTACACAAATTATTTTTTTAAGTAGCCAACAAACCATAAAAACCATTCTTGATTAAAAATTTCAATGATTTATAATTGTTATTTTGACTATTACTTGTGTGAATTTAAACAAAGATGCCGTCACTCTCTTCTACAGATTTTTTTATAACTGAATTTCTGTAATTAGCGCTGTGAGAATCATCAAAATTCACATAAGCACCAATTAAGAATAATAAATAATTAACTATTGAACATTTTTGATTAAGATTTTTTTATGATTTGAGAGATGAATGAAAAAATTACTCGAGTAATCCAATATTTCATCTATCAAATAAGTTTAGAAGTGACGTAACTGATTAGATTTCATTTCATATATTAAATAATATTATTAGTTGAATGAAAAAATTATTTCTAAAAATGAAAGCTACATATTTTTGCAATGTAAATGCAATATGTTGCGAGTAAATAAAAAAATTAAGATAAATATAGAAACATTAATTTTTAAAAAAAAAATATATCTCAGCATTTAAAATGTATATTTAAGAATTTACATTCCGAACTATATACAACCGTTAAAAGTTTCATTATCTTTCATAGTGTTAAGTACTTTGCAAACTACAATTTTATAGATCACCTGTACAAGCCTGTATAATTCGAGTACGTGTATTTACAGCAGTAGAATACGTGTGTTTTAAGTTTTCGAATGCGGACTTAATGTAAAATACTATAAATACACTGTAAAATATTTAAAGTACCCAAGCAGTTAAGAGATAATTCGAGAAGTGACGTTATGTGCTACTGCTTGTGTAATTTTAATGGTTTACGTGAAAATTAAGATACGCTATCAGCTACTAGATGATAACTTATTACTATGTGCGTACTTGTTTAAATATACAGCAGTACATATATATATATATATATATATATATATATATATATATATATATGTATATTTGTGTATCCAAAGTACTGGCCATAAACTTTTTCTAAGGCTTGAAAAATAGCTAAAGTCATTAACCTGTTAAAACTCTACATATTAAATTCTTTCTGTATTTATGGCAAAGTTAGCAGTTTAAATGTCCGTTTTTATTAAATTATTTAATATATACATACGTTTTCTTAATTAATTTATTTGGAAATAAATTTAAATATAAAAGGAAAATTAAAGTAAAATTTTCAACAGAATTGTAGTCAAAATGAAGATAATCACTTAATATAAATATTTTATTAGATAATTTATAATTTTTTATTTATAAATTAGTTACTATTGTGTTATGTTTTTATTTTATAATTAAGAAAAATGGTTTAATATTACGATTTTATTTTTGTTTTAACTTATTTCATTGAAGCAGATCATACTTTTTGTAATTGATTTTTTAAGTCATTTTTAATTTCTAAAAAAGAGATCATTTTTATTAGAACTTTTTTAAGAAAGAGATAATTCTTTTTTTATTTTACCACAAATTATACAATCTTTAACTATATCTAGAAATCAAAATATTTATTTCCTGTGACAGATAAATTAACAAAAAACCAAATGTTATTCAGATCAACAAAACAATAATAAAACTGTAAAGTTACCGCCATCAAGTGAGATCTATTTAGAAAAACATGTATAATAAATGCTTACAAGTAGAATAATTGGACGACGATTAAACAAATTATTAAATTAATAAATCACTGGCTGATAATAACACATAAGTCTATAAAATCTGTATCTTACAAACATTCTAATTTTAATAAAAATATAATTTAAAACTGTTCTAAGCTATTTCTTTCTGAAATATTTCAATTGATCTATAATAATTTATTAACTTATTTATTAGACATTATATTCAAATATAATTTGGTATTTCGAGAATTATTTGACTATTTTGTTTAAATATTATCCAGTTAAAGATAGAAATATGTTTTTTTTAAATATTTTATCATCTATTATGAAAACGAATATCTAGAATATTTAATAGTTTAAATAACAACTATAGTTTAAATAATTTAAAGGTTAAAGAGTAATTCAAACGCAAATACATTTTGTGCATATACATGTATATATATATATATATATATATATATATATATATATATACATATATCATTTCCAAGGGTAGTTAAAATGTTTGTATTCTGGCATATGATGTCGGTGTTAAATTTAAAATTTTGCTGCATTATTTTGTCATACATATTATGAATAACTGTGAAATATAAACTTGATTTGTTCAATAGTTTGTTGTATCTACTGTTTGAATAAAATATCTCAGTATATTTTTTAAAATAGATAAAATTGAACGCAGAGGTAAAGAGATTAATCACTAACGGAAATGTTTAGTGAAACGAATAAAGTAGTAGGTGATAGAGCACCTTTATTTACAAATGTAAAAATATGGGTTTCAAACTTTGAATATATTATCTTAGTAGAATAAAAAGTGAAACGATGCCAGAAATCATCAATAAAGTGTTTCATATTGTTTTAGGCGATCACTAATTAAACATGTTTGAACATTTTAAGGTTGTGGTGATCTAAAACAAATAATAGTTTGATATACTAATTGAAAAATTTGGCATAAAAAAGCTATGGGCAAGATGGATACCTCGTTTACTGAAAATTGAGCAAAAACGCAATCGAATGCAAATTTGAATTGAAATACCATTTCTTGTCCTATATATCGTATTAATCTACTTTAATTTTGTTTGACTCTATCTACTGCTAGACCTGAAAAATATCCTTAGTAATTGTCTTCAAATGATAAGATGAAAATGAAATTAAAACAGTAGAAGTTAGAAGACTAAAGAATCGAAATAGTATAATGTGAATAGTTATATGGTATTGAAGCTTCGTTGGACAAACTGTGTTGAACTTCAGAGAGACAATATTGAACTATAAAAGTAATTTAAAAAAGATAAATACAGGTTTTATTATCAAAGTTGAAAATTTTCAAACTACAATGTACATATATATATATATATATATATATATATATATATATATATATATATATATGTATATATTTGTCTGTGTGTTTGTGTGTGTCTGTGTGTGTATTATTCACATTTATTTATTCAAACTTCAAAGTAATATTTATTTTAATGAATATAAATAAAAAATCTTCAGAATTTTTCTCTCCAACAATAATCATTTATATTTTATATATATATATATATATATATATATATATATATATATAAAAATAGAATATAAATTAATTAATAATATGAAAACGTTGACAAAAAAATAGATACATTTTTAATTAATTTTATACTAAAAATATACGAACTCAATTTCATGTTTTGAAGTAAAAATAATAACTAATTTATTTTTAAAAACAAACTTTCTGCTTTGACTACCTTATAGAATTTATATATCAGATAATGTATACTGAAAAAACAATATATCGAATACAAACAATGTGAAATTCTCTATATCTATAACTATAAACAAACATATTTTATTTGATAAATAATTCACTATGAAGAGTAATGGTAATTTATTGACATTTTTTGTTTAATGTAATTTATTTGAATATAACGATGCTGGGAGAGAATTTATAATATCGACTAAAATAAGTATTCATATACAGAATACATTAATAAATAATGTAATATATTATACACACACACACATATATATATATATATATATATATATATATATATATATATATATATGTATATATATGTATATATATATACATATGCAGTATATATACAATACATTATATACACAATAAATAGAAAATGAAACAAGATTGATTCGTACCAAATTAAACATTTAATAATGTTATATTGATTAGTTGTATTTGGGTGACGTATTTTCAACATATATATACATATATATATATATATATATATATATATATATACATATATATATAATATGAATAATAGTGAAATTAATTTAAAATATTTGCGCTGATATTGAGAATTAATGTAAATCTTAGACAATGGTTTATATGTTGCTGTCGAAGTATTTCATACACAAAGTCACGATGAGGCAGCACTATCCGGTAACGGCCAGACAGGTCTATTAAAGTTCGTGGCAAGTAATTTACAATGAACAGTAACTTTGATTGAGATTTCAATTCGGAAACACTGAATATAGACATAGTTTAGTTCTGGTAATAATCAAAATGTATATGTAGGTAACATCCTTCAACGTGCTAGTCGGTTATTGTAACAGAAAATCTGTGGTACACTCTGTAATAGCACTTGATAAACATTATACACAGAAATACACACCTACGAAGATATATATATATATATATATATATATATATATATATATATATATATATCTCAGGGTGACTATAAAATAATTCATTATTTTAACGAACTCTTGTATGAATTGAATTTCTAATAATAAAAATTTGTGGTGATATGAGCATATGTGAAAGTTAGTTTTTGAACATTTTTGGTTAAGAAATGTTAAGAAAATTATTAGTCAGATCATTAAAATTATTGTATATAAAATGAGAGATAAATCCATTTCGTCCATCATTTATTCAGAAGTGAAGGAAACCAAATAATTAGTTTTTAGCTAAATTCGTAATCAAAATCATTTTTTTACTTAGTTCACAAACATTTTTCAAATGAAAAATGTTTTAAATTAAGTTTTGATCATTTTTATTATTATTTATACGTATTACAGTTGCAATGATGATTATCTCTGAAGTTTTCAAACAGAAATATTTTATTAGTAGTAAATAGAATACATGTTAGAATAAGGTGTAAATTATTGCCAAAGTAAAATTTTATTCTATTTTTATTTGTTACAACTAGATTGTTTTAGGTTCTCCTTATATAAATACATATTTTTTTTATAGAAAAGTAATTGTTATCGAATATAAAATAACCCCTCATTTAACATATTTTCTTAATGCAATCACTCAGAATATTAAACAATGTTTAACTAATTGAATTACAACATTTTTATATCCATTTCTACACATATTGCTGAAATGCGAAAAAGCAACTTGATTTTGTATTCAAGTAGTACTAAAAGCAAAATACATGACGTCAAATAGAAGAAAAAGCTTATACTGGATTATTAATCTTTCTAGTGCTTGAATGTTGTAGCACGTTGAAAAAGAAAAATGTATATATATATATATATAGTCTTATTTTTAAATCAATAGTCTTTTTAAATACTCTATGATTCATCTTTTAGTAAAAAAAGATTGCAGGTGCAGTCAGTTTCTTCAGAGTAACAACAGAAGTTTCCGGATTAGTTTTGAAACATTTAGCATTCAAGATAACGATGTCAAGTTAAAATGAAATACAAAACTACAAGGTAATATATAATGTACATTTCTCATTCCGTATTTTATGTTTGTTGTGATGTATTATTGAACAAGAAGAGTATTTAAATATTTATTAGGAACAAAAGTATAATATTTCAATTTTTTTCAAACTGTACTGTCTTTTTAGTTGAGTAAGAAAATAACGATCAAGTTTTGAATATTTTATTACAGAAACATATAGTATTTTAAGATACTGTTTTTTTATGTTTGAACTTGTCATTTTGTAAAAAGTTTTGTAAAGCGATTATTTTCTTAACAGAGATACTAATTAAAATATTATATATTTAATTACAGCTGAAATAAATTTATAGAAGCTTTTTGGTAAGACATTTAGACTATTTTCGTATTGAGTGTTGAAAATATTAAAATTGAATTTCAGTTAGAGTATCATAGATTAAATAATTATATTGCTAATCATTTAGATCTCAGAAACTTAATTTGTCCGATTTTACAAACAGTTATAAATTTTATGTTATTAATTTTAGAAATATACCTATTTAGAAAGTAATATACTTGTTTAAGGCTTAATAATTTGTTTATGACTGACAATTTAAATGTGATTTAATCTTTAATACATTTTTTGCACTGAACTTATAACAACTTTTACAAAAGTACTTAAAAGAGTGTAAAAAAATAATGAGAATTCACTTTTTTATTTGTTATGCATCTAAATTACAAATATCAATTAATTATCACACATTTTATTGAATACATAATAATATAACCAAAAAAACATGATCAAATTGTGAGTATGTGGTTAAGAAAATTTCAATTTTACTAAGAATAGTGTTGAATAATTGTGCAAAAAAATATAAACGTATTTAAACAGTCATAAACTTATATACACCTGTAAATCTGTACAAGAACATTCATTGAATAATAAAGAAACTGTTCAAGTTCTGAATTACATAGTACGAGCAATAAACTCTCAAAGTGAGCTACACAAATGTCGATACGATATTCCATTTTATCCTAGATTATTGCCAGAATGTCTCTGGTAATCGACGACACTACTTCAGTGACTCTACGTTTCAATTCATCAATGTCTTGCGGTAGCTGTGGTGCATACGCAGTTCCCTTCACATATTCCCTCAGGAAGAAGCGTATAAGCTGTTTAGCACTGTGACTTTTTTTTTGTTTCTTGGATAAAAGTTTTGTAACTCTTATAGGTTGAAAACTTTCGTTCTCTAGCAAATATTTTAGTTTTATTAAAAATGGAAAAATGGAGATTTTATCTTTTTAAAATATTACTAGTTTTATTTTTGGTGAATATATATTTAAAATACGAAATTAATATGCGTAAAAGCAATTATTTTAATGCAATATTTTTTTCTGCGATAATCTCTTTAATAAAATTTAATAATTCACTTCTTTTATAATAGAAATTAAGCTCGAGCTACTTACAAATGTTTACAATTTTAAAATAAGTTTCTAAAATTAATAACATTTTAAATTGATAAACTTAATATCCCTCTTTCTTAAAATAATTATAAATTTCATATCAATTAATTTCTAAATATATTTAATATGAATAATGGATTGATTTTATTTTGTATTTATAATATGTTCTTTAAAAACATTTAATGAATTTAAATGTAACTGTATGGAACATACATGATTAATTAGCAGTATAAATATCTAAAGCTTTATTATAAAAACATTGAAAATGTAAAACTAACAATTAAATGATAAAAAGAGTTTATGTTTAAGAATTTAAGATGTTATTAATTTGAACTGATCAAAAGAAATTCGGTTTCTTTGTAGTTAATAACGTATTTCTAGCAGCGTAACCCAAGGGACAACAATTATTAATAAGTTAACTATAAGATCAGATTCGTAACAGAAAGAAGTAAAATTCAATTTTAAAGGAAAAATTTATGTTTATATCAATTTTATAATAGTTTTTAACATGCATGGCATAATATTTTAAATAAATTTAAATATGTTTCAATAAAAACTATCCATAACTAATTTGATCATGTAGGTATTACTTGATGAAGTAGATTGTACAGTTTGAAAATAAACAGAATTTGATAATTAGTTAAAAATGTACTTGAAGGAAAATCTATAAGATAAAAAAATCAAGAGATAACAAAGCAGTTCTGCCATTATAGCTTAAATGCCTTACAAATTAAACTTTTTTCTCATACACAAACATACGATTTTTTCTGATTAAAAAGTTTAATAGTTGATCATTTATTATTACTTAATTCTTACTTATTCGCATTTCGTTGATGATACTATCATTGTAGAAGAGTTAAGATAGAAAAATTTGAGAGATTTTAAATTTTTAAACAGTTACTCAAGATTAAAATACGTTAAGCTGTTCTTTATGTTATTGTTCTGAAGATGATGACATCGCCATCAAAATGAATGTCAGCAAAAGTTAATGGTATCTAAGAGAGTCAAACTAATTTGTAAAAGTGTGTTTCGATATCTAGTAGAAAACTATTTTTTGATAGTTTTATTTTATATACTCGTAATTAGTAATATGTATCTTTATATATTATGAAATGTCTTAATTGGAAAGTAATTTCTTTCTAATTAAATAAAAAAAAATCGATTAGGCAAAAATAAAAACTGAAATCGATTTTCTTCAAACAGACTGAAAGAGAAATTCTTCTTCATTAAAAATTTAACTGTGCCATGCCGAAATACCGAAGAAGAGCATAAAAATTTAAATAGAAAGAAATACAAATTAGGAGTCATAAATGAAACAAGCTTGTCTCTTTAATGGACATAGAATTTAAATTTAAAAGTTTTACATATCCTCGTATTTTCGTAAAGCTATTCCACTTATTTTAACTATAGTTATTAGGTTGTTAGAAAAATAATTACGGTTTATGATCTTCAAGTTCATATACATTTTTCTCTTTTTTAATTTTCCTATCTGTTTTAACTGGTCCATAACTGTTAGATGACTAAGCCTAACGTTTGTGTAAGATTTAGAAAAGTTGTGTGTGGTTCTGATTGAACTATTTTCTTTAGTTAGTTGTTAGGAATTGAAGAAAGACGCCCGTGACCATCTTCATGTTTAAGACCCTCGCCCCAAACACGAAATGATTGGAACCATCATTGCGCCGTTTAGTTTACTAGCAGTTTCTGCTGCTTTTTATCACTCATTTTTAACTCGTACTAAAATGCTCTTATTTGTTTCTTTTCCAAATTAATTCAATAGCCTAATTTGAAGCAAAACTAATAATAAAACAAAGTCGATTTTACTAAAATACAGACAGAAAATTGCACTTTAAAATAATATTAACATGAACACGATGAATGACACTTTCATTGAAAAAAATATGGTTACAATTCATAAAACAAAAACTGGAATTATTTTCTTGTCAACCAATATTCAAAAACATATCTATAATATAATTATTTCAGGTCGAAAAGTCCGAAAATCACAAAGTCACAGATTAATATTTTATATTGTAAATAATTTCAATTTTTAAATTACATTTTTTTAACAAAATATTCGATTATTTACGATAATATTTTTATCATTCCCTAATTTACAACATTTGATCTGTTGAAAACATGTCTTCAATTTCATGAATATTATTTCAATATCAAAAAATTATAAATGAATACTATATTTCGTTTTAACAGTAAATTTAGAAAATTGTATGTAAATAACTTTAACAAAACATATTTTAATCAAATCAAACAGAAGATATATTTAATTCTGAGCTTTAATTTTAAAACCAATTTACAAATAACCTTTGTATAGTGCGGTTTCGTATAAAGCGATTCACAAATTGTAGCAATCCTTGCATAACACGATCTGCATTTCACTAGAACGTGGCGCATAGACATATATAATCATAAAAATACAAAGTCGTGGAAATGGATGTTTGGTGTTTGGCTATATAACGTGTTACACTCTCACATAATGCAATTTTTATAACGCGACATTTTTCCGGAATCAAAGACCCGCATTCTATGAATGTTACCTGTATGTATTTATAGCAAAATTCAATGATATATTTATATATATATAAAGAAGAATGTATATTTATGTACATACATTTATTTTATAACATGTGAGTATTTATATCTACAGATGTTGGAGATTTAAATAGTTTGATGTTATGAAAATAGAATAATTTTGAAATGTATTTATAAACATATTTAAATCTACTTATATATAAGTGAACTATATATATATATATATATATATATATATATATATATATATATATATATATATATATGCGTGTATGTATATCGAACAAGCGTCCGATGTATAAAAAGATTATAACCGTACGAGCATGAATAATAAAGACTTGGAAGAGGCATTCAACTCGAAGCATAGTTAAGAACATTATTGTTTGAGAGTTTCTGCCGTTCGTTCGTTCGTTCGTTCATTCGTTCGTTGTATAGAAACCATGTTTGCGAATCTAGAAACACAAATTTTCAATAATAGAAGTTTGGTCGGGCGCTCACCGCAAACCGTTATTGCAAACAATTTTCTCGCATAATGAACAATTGCGGTTTCGAAATGAATGTGCCACATACTACTACATCATCTTATTATAACTTAGTGACAAGTATCTCGTCTACTTCACTATATATCTGAATGTATACTCGGAATGCTCGTTATATATATATATATATATATATATATATATATATATATATATATATATATATATATATATATATATGTGGGAATCCAACATGTACTAAACATATTAATAAAAAAATAATTAAACAAACAATTTATATACTAATCACTTAAGAATGAAAAAATATAAAAAATTATACATTTTTAAAATGCATATTTCAGTTTTAATCAGATTTACGAAAATCTCTCATCTTATAATCTTGCTTTATAGCAGAATTAAAAAAATATTATTAATTAATTAAAAAAAATATTCTATTCGTTATTATCCACATTGATAAATAAACTAAGTAGTCGAATATTTAAAAAAACTATGGATTAATGTTTTAAAAGTTGATGAAAAAATTTTAAAATTAGAAGTACATTCAGTTGTTTAATTATTTACAAAACTATTAAATAGATTACAAACGGTATCTACAAGAAGCTAATACATTTATGATAGCTTTGTTATCAATAAGGAATTATCAAAAAGTAAAATTTTCAGTTATTAAATATTTTAGATTATTAATTACGTTCAACTGAATTAAAACGTTATTATTTAAAGAGTACTAAGATGCAAAAAATTTAAGAGATTGTAATTTTTCACATATTTACTCAAGACTAGAAATTCTCAACATTTTATACTTCAACTCTATAAATGATATCATTATAGAAATGTATATAATCAAGAATTAAAAACGATCAATAATCAATTACTGAATATTTTTAATCAGAAAAAAATGACTCCTGGAAAACACGATAATCTAGATGGAAAAAAATAGACATCTGGCCAAAAACTATTTTATAAGAAACTTCTAAATTATATATATATATATATATATATATATATATAACTGTTCAATATTTCTGATTAAAAAAATGTTATGATTCTAGAGTAACTGAAAAAATTATTTATAAAAAATTTATTTTTAGTGTAATTTCTAAAAAGTATACTATTTGATATCTATACTTGTTTCAATAATTAATTTAATAATAAATAATTTTATTGTACACTAATTAATTGCAAAAGAAAAGATTGACTGAGTTCATATAGAAAAGAAAGAATTGACAATAGTCTGGCTGTTTTTATGTTTTTTATAAAAATACTTAAATTGTACTTAAATAAAAAATTAGAAAATTAGAATTTAAAGAAGAAATTAAGTGAATGATTTGAGAAAAAAATTTAAAAATTATAATACTTTGGTCCTGTAATTTATTTATAAAAATGGATTATTTCCCAACACATCATCAAATGTTATTTAATTAAAATACACAGAAATTAATAATTGTCTTTTTTGATACGCAAATATATATTTTGTCAATAACACCAAATTTTCAAATTTGTATCACACAAGTAGCAATATTAATCTTTATAAATATATTTCCTTATGCTAAGAATAATTGCATTAAGTTATTAATTTACAATTTAATAATAACTAGATTAAAAATATTTAGATAAAAATAATTTCTTCTGAGGAATATAGATTTAAATTAAAATAAATTTATTTCAGTTATTTAATCTATCATAGTAATTAAAGTAAAATATTTCTAGGTTAATTTATTCATATTTTAAAAATTTTCCAGCAAAAAAATATTGCATGAGAGTAATATTAACAAAATATGTAACTAGAAGGTACTTAAAATATTGAATAAATACTCAAGTACAAAATACACGACTAAAAAGTTTCTTCAAAACTTGAACTCTACGTCCTATGAATTATATTTAAATTTTAGTTCACCTAAGGCCAATATTTTTCTTACAAGTATCAAATCGTCAACATACTTTGAAGTTGTTTATCTTAAAATATTATCAAACATAATAAAAAAACCTTTGCTGTCACAAGCCAGATTACTTCATTCTGTCAAATATCAAAACATGTCTCTTCAAACATTTTTAATATTATCTTTGTAGAAAAAAGTTAGTGGAAGGAATTTAATCATAATTGAAAAATATTTTTGCTATTGATTTCTTTTCTAAATGTTACTTTATTAAATTCACTATTGTTGTTAATCTTACAATTATTGTATACTATAAATCATTGTTTAATATGAGATTCTCAATTAATGAAACATTCTGTTAAGTGAACGTATCATTTATTTAGATATTCAAAACATTTTGTGACCGTTTTGTTAATGAAAATTGACATATCTGGAAGTCAGTTTCAACTTATCACCTTGTTAATTTAAATTAATAGTCATGTTACACTGTGCATTAGTTATACTTTATCTCAAATGAATAGAAATTACTTTCTTTTAAATTCTAAAATATTAAAAGACATTAAGTCATTTCTAAACATATCGCATAGGAAATAATTTAAAATAAAGCATAACAATAAAAAAATATGTTATATATTATTTTCCAATTAAGTATTTTTTATTATCTTTAATATAAGATATAATTAAGAATTAAATTTTCTTAATAAATACTTATCGAGCAAGAATTATAATCCTGTTATTATAAATTTGCTTATGAGGTTTTTTATTCTTCATATAATATTTATTAATAAATACAAGTTGTATCTTTAAATATTTTTATATGGACAAAATAATATGGATAAGAAATAATTTAAATATTTTTTATTTTTAAATTGAAACAAAATAATATTTAATTAATTTTATTTCATAGTGAAAAGTATTAATTGATTCTAAACAAAGTTTAACACGAGTACTTATTCATATAATTATCGTTACAGATCATAAATTTGTTAACAGTTACGTTTACAAACTTTTTCTTTTACTCAATCAAAGTTTAATGAGATTAATTTTTAACTTCAGAAGCGATTGTAAAAAAGTTTCAATGAAGATTAGACTGCCAGTTTATTTAAATAATTCATTTATACAGGAAAGAGAGAAAACACGTTTTTATTAATTTTAAATTCTTTATCATCTATAGTTTTCGAAAATTTACATAAATAAAATATCAGATTTAATTTTCTGGCTCAAAAATGAAAATTTATAAAAATAAAACGTTTTGTCAACTCGATAACTAGTTTTATTTACAAGATTGTACTTTGACTATATTCATTTTTACAATTGAATTATTTTTATTTCATAAACCACAATAGATTATTATCTAACATTTTTAATTGTTGTTTATGTATATTTCGATGGAAATACTATCATCCTCAGAACGCTAATGTACAGAAAAATTAGAAATTTAATCATTTCTTTAAATGTATATTTTTTCAAAAAAAATAATATATTGAATAACAATTTTATTAACAGTATACAAATTGATTTGCTCTAATTTTCGGTTCTCTCTTCATTCTTCTCCTCTTTAATTCTTGGCATTTATGCCACTCAACTTCCTTCATTATCAGTTTTACATAATCAAATATTTACATTTTCTAAACTTTTTCTACTTATTCTTTTAATAACCACTTTCAATTTTTATCTTTTTGAGTTCTGATTAAAATTATATTCTTGTATATAAAAAGAAAGTATTCCGAAAAGAGTTTCAAAACATCTGCATTCAAATTCAAAAATATACAATAGACAAGAGAAACATAGTAATCTTTCCTTCCTATTTTATTATACATTTTATACCATTTTCTCGACTTCTGAATCAAACGTCATATTTTTATGAAATAACTCAAACAATTGTTTTGATATGTGCATCATCTGTAGGTATTTCAATATTTATATCGAATCTTTCAAGTTCTTTTCTATATAATAGGTTTCAAATATTTTGCATATAACAGTACATCTGTATCTAATATATACATATAAGAAAGGTAAGTCAACGAATTAACAAGATTATTTTGTCCTTACTACCCTCATAAATAAACAGAACATAATTTAGCTACCAGTATCGATAGTGAGGTTAGATGGAAACAGAAAGAAATGCAGAGCATTGAGATTGAAGATAACGGAACACAATCAATATATATGAATCCGGTGTTAAATCTTTTTTCGATTATGTATTGCAAATATATTTAAAACACTGGTGTTTTCTTTAAGAAATTTAAAAATAGAGAGTGAATACCAATCGTAGTAAAATATAAAATTAATGGCATAATAATTGAAATAGAAATATGTCAATAAAACAATGAGAAAATCGGATTAAAAACATTTTTAAGAGTATAAATACTATATAAATATTATAAAAATAAAATATAGAAAATACGATAAAAATATAAGAAATATTCTATAAATCTACTGTTGAATTCGAGTTATTTTCGTATACCAAAGTTAATTATCGATTATTTATAAACAAACTGATTATTTTAATGACATGAAATAAATATTTAATAAACTGAAAATTATTGACAGGATCTGTTATACAACAATAGTTCATTTATTGTTTAAATATTTAAAATACTTAAATTAACAAATACCTAGAAATAGAAAACGCTCACAGTTAAATATCGTTTTATTTAAATCGATCGAAACACAGTTTTCCGAAATCCAAACAAAGACCATTCAGTGTTTATTAACACAACTAAAATTTCTACAGCCAGTTGCACGTACATTCAAAATAATCACACAATTTTTAACCGATCAACTTATTGATTATTGTAATATACGCATTATTGAATTATGTATGATGGTATTAACAAATCAAAATATTCTGTGCGTTTCGGTAAATATTTGTATTAATATCTGTAACATCATGAAATATTCGTACTGGAATTATCGAAAATAAACAATGTTTAATTTACATTGGACGAATTGATGTATTAATTATTAATCAGCCGCGTGGTCAGTAATGGGTGACGTACAACAACGCAGGGACGATTGTCCAAATCAATCCGAATAACATAAACACAAACATCTCACGCAACGGGAAGATAACAGGATACAGTCTAAAGTCGCTTAGAGATAAAAGAGGGTAATGTACATTTGTTTGCCTTTTTGTAAAACGAACTTCTGTAGAATTCACATCGAATACTGCATTTTTATCGAGTCAATAAAAATGTAAATTCTGCTGTATACAGGAAAATACTTGAAAGGAAAAATCTCAAAGAGAAATAGAAAGATGTATTTTTATTAGAATTAATCAGTATTTTCAATTCTAATAAAAAGAACCCATTTTCGGTTACATTAATTAAAATATTATTGATGTATGGAAATATACAACAAAATGAATTCTATTTAACTACATATTAAGTAAAGATTTTCAATACAAATTAAACCAATAAAAGAGATGTATTAGGACAAATAAAGCATTATTAGAAGTGTTGAGTGTATATTAGATTTATGAATAAGATTTCATTAGAACATAAAAACCGTTTAGTTGATTATATTATATGAAAAAAGAGTTTAATCAGTGTTTGAAATATTATTTTTGACAAATTTGTTTATGTATTATATCTAAAATAATTTGAAGGTAATTTGAAGAACAGATATGAAAATAAAATCTAAATTAAAGTAATTAAATATATAGTATTTTTTACTTGCTATCTAACTCTAAAAGATCATTTCAAAAACCTCTTCAACATCTGCTTTCTACATCCCTGCTGTGAATAATTTATATCAATTTAACAAAAAAAAAATACATTCTGTCTAGCACGGAATCGATTTTAAATAAAAAATATTTTCATACTATATCGAACTCCATAACCACCACAAATGTATCCACGGGGGACGACGAGGAAACTATCAACGATGGGTTTTTTATGAGGGTCAATAGAAATTGGTTATTATTTTAATCACATTCGTATGGTTCTGACATAAACTTTATTATAAGTACATTTCAATTTCGTAACTTCAATTCGTTTTATTACATCTGCAATTTTTTTCCTGTCAACACTGACATTAATCTAATCCGTTACCCTCTTCATGCTTCATTGGATAACATTACGTTTTTGTTCACATTTTTTTATATGAAGGTCAATATTTACATCTACCAGTCTAAGCATAGATAAAATTTATGTCTAGTAACGTTTTGAATTTATTTCTCTACTTTTTGACTATAATTTAATGAAATAAAACGTTATATAAAATGAACTAGATTTCTTAACTTAGATACTTACTCTAAATTAAATTCAATTAACTGATAGTAAAATCGAACTGATTTTTTGAAGCCTTTAGATTTAATCATAAATTTCAATTTCATGAACAAATAAATTTCGACTTGTTAAATAATAAAATGTTATTAAATTTCTGTTCAAAATAATTTTTCAAATCAAATGTTTCAAAAAAATATTACTTTAATAAACGATATGAAATCTGTTGTTCTTTAAAACTTTATTTCTTTCTTGTTTAATGTTTGAATCAAGAGAGTATTTGGTATTATAAAATAAGAATTTTATTAGAAACGATTTAAATAATCATATTTGTTTTAAAAAATATAATTTTCTTGGCTAGAAAAAGTTTGGCCTATTTTATGATTTAAACAGTGTGAAATAAATCTCTTAATATTTTAATTGTCTTTTTTGAATCTATGATTCTGTCTGTTTTATCTGTCATCAAGTAGCTTCTTAATACATTTCACATGAATATTTAATCATTCTATCTGAGGAATTGCTCAAGAATTTAAACTAGACGTGGGAGATAAAGATTTAAATAATTCATCAGAACTAAAATCACAAGATTTATTAATAACATTTACTAATTATATCCAATATTAAAAAATATTCGTTTTCTTAACTGAACAAAATTTAATATATTAATCTCTATCTAAAAATAAGAATTTTTATCCTTCCAAAACTCGATTAAAAATATCAATTTAAAAAATAATAAGTTAGTTATTAATAAATTTATAAAAAATGAAATATAGTCAAATATATAAGGAAGAACTCAATTCATACCATGTCCACGACTTTGAATTTGTTGAAAGATAAGTACAGTACGTAACACTCACCTGAAACAAATAAAAACATAAATGAATAAACACATTTTTATTACAAAAATATATATTATATTTTTATAAACAGAGTGTGTATAATTACTTTAATTTTATTATAATAATTTATTTATAAAATATTTTTATGTCGAATAACGTGAAAAAGTATTAAATACACTTTTCTTTTATGAAAATATTCAATTCTAATTTCTCTTCTAGTTTAACTTATAGCAAAATACATCAAATTATTTAAATGTTGATCAAAATCCAATATTCAAAAATATTTTTAAATGTTTATCTTTTAAATATGTCCAGAAATTATTGATTTTCTATAATTTACTTCTTAGAATATTCACTTAATATCACAAAATATATGAAAAGAGTACAAAGTAAAATTAGTATCACATAAAGTATTTTATACCTATTTATTTTTTTTACAAATGAAAAAAACATGTACAAAATAGAACCATTATTAAATAGAATCTTCAAACTTGTATGTCTCAATTCAACTCACATATATGTGAAAGGTTGTACTTTAAATCACAGCGAGTAGCACAGACAGAAAATGAACGAGACAAGAGAGACTCAGTAGTGAAACACAGAGGTAATTTAAAAAGCAGATTAAAGATTTTTTTATTGCTAGAGTAAAAATGGCACACGAACATAGTTCTTTTAAAAAGTTCAAACGTACAAGATATTTTCTAGAAAATGATATAAGATATGTGTCATTTCGGTGAAATTTAAATATTTACTTTAAAATTAAGTTAATGTAATATTTTTGGTAATAAATAAACGATATACAAAATTTTTAAATTAAAACGGTTAAAGTATGATTTATTTTCTATTTAATTGGAATGATTAATTAACATCTTAAGTTTTAAATGCTTGACGAATTTGAGAAAGAACTGACAATTTATACAAATAAAGAAACTTCTTATTGAATGAAACAAATATGACAAACTTATACATTTTTAGATTGGTAAGGGGCTCTGCCACCGTTCATTGACTCTTTATCCTCCCTCCTCCAACAAATAACATAAATTAAGAAATTATACACACAAATAAACCGGGTAAAATGGAAATCTTAAAATTTTTATTGAAAAAGTTTATAAAAATAAACATAACAAAATGCGATGTTAAAATGTGTAATTTTTTTATTTTAAAGCTTTAGTGAATAAATTTCTTATTAGTTTTACACTGAAATCGTGTATTCGATGTAATCTTTCGTTATATACAGTGAAACAGAACATTGATCATGTATGGATATCAACTAATCAGAAAGTAGACCTCATAATCACCATCAGTAAATCAGTACACGAATAAAAGTAATTAGACGACGATGATTTTGGTTTTGATTTTTATTTATAAAGAAATATTTTAAAATTATATATTTTAATTAAAATTATATATATTTTAATATTTTAGAAATATATTAGAAATATTTATAAAGAAATATTTTTTTATTTATATAAAAAATTTATAATTAATATATATATATATATATATATATATATATATATATATATATATATGTAAACACAAATTCTATGAATGATTTATAATTTGGCACGAATTATGGCATGACAATTCATATAATGATTAAGATAATATATATAAGAAATGTTTTCAGAGTATATTTTTCTTTATTTAAGTTAATTTCTCATATTTTTTTAAAAATATATTTACGTTTATACTTGTGTAACAATGGTCAAATTTGGACAGAGAGAACCTCAAGAAATAACTCTTATTACTACCAACATTAAAAAAAAATTACTTCTGATGAAGTTATTGCTAAAAAAGATTGAAACTTATATTTGTATACTTTTATATTAATAAATAATTAATTCACAATGAACCAATTTTCAATCCAGTAATTAATCAACAGAAATTATGAATCATAATGAACATAAATAACAAATATGGTATTTATATTAAATTGCAATAAATATCAATATCCGTAAATAAAATTTAATTCAATTGAAGAAATCATACTAAGAAAAGTATATTTCTTGAAAAAATAAAAATTAGTGAATAAAATATTAATTTTCTTTTTAATATATTAACAAATATATCCACTTTATCAGACTTCAAATTATTTTTTTAAGTATTTTTAAATTAATCTATAAAAAAGAATATCTGGCGAAAGAGAAAGAAAAATTGAAAATTGATATTAATAAAATTATAGACATAAATATTGTTTTTTTGATAAATGCTTTTAGTGTAAATTAAATTTTGTTTAATTTCAGTATAATGTAGAGTTAAATTTCAAAACAATATATATATATATATATATATACATATGTTTAAAATATACTATTAATTATATTGTTAAATGTTTTTATCACAAGATTGACATAAACGTATGCCTGTAATTACAATTTATGAGGAGCATATAAATTAAGATTAAACTTGAATTAATAACACGCTCTAATAATAATATATTTAACGCACTGATGAGTTACCTGTAACAGATAATGAAATAAACAATTTATCAACGCTAAACAATATAACATTTTAGTGCTACAATTATTTTAAATACAATTTTAGTGTTCACATTTCTTTTAGATAGGAAATATTTCTTCTATTATATAAATAAAAAAATATTCCACATATATGTGTATATGTATATATATATATATATATATATATGTATATATGTATATATATATATATATATATATATATATATATATATATATATATATATATATATATATATGTATATATATATATATATATATATATACATTAGTACATAAAGAAAAAGTCAATACATGTACCGGAATCTTTATTAAATATCAGACGTTGCAGATTAATAATTTGTAATGTTACTTGAAAGGAAACTGTTCTAAATTAACATTTTAATTAACATTCCGATATAAATACATTGTTTGGAAACAATTTATCGTTTTTTAAATAGTGTAATATTATTTTTATAAAAGTCATTTGATACGTTTGCTAGAATTTAATGCGTGTTTAACATAAAAAACACGCAAAAAATTCTTATATTTACATTTTAAGCATTAAATTCACGCGATGCCTAACAGTTGTTTTAAATGCTACTTACACACACACACATATATACGTACACAAGCATGCCTATATATATATATATATATATATATATATATATTTGTTCATTGAATGCTACTATTTTAATGTTAGTATCTGGTTTTTTTATTAAATTAATACTATTGACTGGTGTTAGGTGTAGAAATCAATTCGTTGACTTGTTTATAGAAAATAAATGTTTACGGAAAATGGAATAGAATTCAATTCTCAAAATATCTCACATTATTTTGTATAACTCTGCCCCATCTGTCAGATAACTGACAAATTCCTTGCTGAAAAAATATAGTGGATGGTTGTTGAAGGTTGAATCAATGGAGTCATAATGTATTTTAGGACCTCTTCAAATATTTTAGCATTTTTTGCATATTTTATGCATCATCACTTCTCTCAACTCTGTACATATCATTCACAGCAGCATTTCTTTCAACAGGAGTTCGAAAAGTATGCAATACCTAATATGCTGTTTTTCAGGCGCCATCGTGTTCACTGCTTTTGAGGTTAGGCATACTGCTTTTCTAAAATATATAGTGTTTTTTTGATGTTAAAGTTGTCACTTTAAATTCCTAAAACGATGAGAAAATATTTTGATTTAAAACAGAGTTATGATGGATTAAATTTAAAAATAGAAATAATTTTTAAACCAATTATTTAAAAAAATTGAAAACTTAACTTTTAGCTGTTAATACATTACTTATATTATTATAGTAGAAATAAATTATAACATAAAACTAATTTTCACAAACAAATTCTTTTTCCACTCCAGGATAGTAGCGGTGCCATCGAAATGCTAATATGCGAGAATCGAAAAGAATTAATAAAAATTTATTAAATATTTTCAATCAAAAATTTGGTACCGTTTGTGGAGTGAAAAGAAGATCCGTTTGTTAAAGTGAATTGATACAGTGTCAGAAATATTTTGCTTTTAAATTTATTAAATATTGCGTGGAATTATTTCAAAAAAGATTATATAGCTAGAATGACTCTAGTTTATCTATGATTTGTGTGATCTTAAAAGAAGAAGACATAAATATCATTCAATTGAAATAAAAATAAATGCGTATATGTTAGTTTTGTCCATTTACCTTTATTATTAATGGTTTAAATTTCTTTCTATTTATATCTAGCCTTTAATCGACAATACTAGATAAATTATATTCTAATTAGTTTGCTACAACTATAAATACATAAGATTCATATTCAGTTATAGAGTCCTTCTATCTAATATATATATATATATATATATATATATATATATATATATATATATATATATGTGTGTGTGTGTGTGTGTGTGTGTATGTTACAGTATAAAGATAAATGAAACATATACTGTATGAATTTTAAAAATATATTTAATCTATATTTATGTTATATAAATGTATAAGTACTTAGTAGACAAACACAAAAATCTAATTCTAAAAATCAAACACTTTAAGAATATTGAGTTTTAAATCTTACTTCATTGGTATTTGAAAAGAAGAAGATCGATTTGTTAAAATATACCTTTGATAAATAATTAGTAAAAATAAAATATGATAAGGAAATATGACAATGAAATGGTTCTTCTCATTAATTAGTATTAGTAAAATAATAGAGTGTTTGTTCCAAAATTATTATCTATCTACTAAATAAATATTCAACGTAAAATACATCAAAACAAATATTGACTATTGTTAACTAAGATGAAATACGAGGAATACTAAATCAATTTATCAGATTCGAATTGTGTACATAAACAGAATATTAATACTTTAACTGAAATTATATTTTTGCAGATCAATACTATTAATATTATTTATTTGTAGTAACATCAATTCGAACAATACATGACTGTACGTGCTTGGAAATGTTTAAAAGTATTTTCGTTATTAATTAATTCATACGTGTTTAAAAATATATATTATTTATATACCTATCCAAATATGTATATATATATATATATAGTTTGTTTTAAATTGCAAAATTTATTAATTAAAATGTGTATATATATGACAATAAAATTTTATAATTTGTGCAATAAGTGAAGAACACATTTGTGAAAATGAATTCGGTAACAATACCTAAACTGTATTAATTTTTTTTTCTCTATATGGATTTGTACAAAATCATTAATATATATTATTATAAAGTTTGTTCTTTCTATTTAATGTTTTCATGAAATTTATTTTCTATTAATTTATTTTTTTATTAATAAACTAGCTTTCTGTTTTGTAATCGTTGTCAATTTTAAATTGTATAAATTATGTATTATATTTTCCTCGCACATCACTTCCATTTTAATGAGTATCTTGAAATTCTGGAATGTTATTGTTATAATTCATTCTTTGTATATAAACTATAAACTCAGACTTGTATTCTTTTTTAACAAATTCTCTTCTATTTACCTACTATAACTTTCCTGTCTATGATGTATCACTGGTAAATATATGCTTTCATCTTAATTTTAACTTTTTTAAATTATCGATATTTGAAAGGGTCTGAATATGAAAATTTTTTAAATTATATATATATATATATATATATAATTAATAAACCATGAATGGCATTGACGTAAAAAATAAGCCACAATATTCAAGCCACGTCATTTCACTACACAACATATCAAATCATTTATTCATATAAATACTTGCACGTTTTCAATGTCAGAATTATGTACGCATATCAAGAGTGTGTGGCATGCAAGTGAAGCTGAAGGTATTCTCCACCCGACCGCGCCTACCGTCGAAAGACACAATTCCCACAGAATCCATCCTAAACTGATCCACGATCCACTGGGAACTACCTGACCGCCATGCAAAAACAACTGGAACGGAGCGCGGTGTGCATGTTGGTGCGATGAGTCTAGTATTCTACTTTACTACTACATATTTACCTACATGTATATAATTTATATAACTATCCACCTGTATCTGTATAGAATAGCTCTTAGTTAGCTAATAATACATCACTGTTTTCAGTTTCGACTAACTGAACGATCTCTCAGAGCTGATTCGCACATACAATATTTTAATATTCGATACAACAGGAACTGATGCAGTGTCTTTGGTTAAATTATTTTCTACTTTTTTCCAAAAAGAAATGATGGCAATGGAGTACACTGGATCAATATGAGATAACATATGTTTACGCCAACAAGGGTTAATAACGAAGATTTTCAAATAACACCACATATAAAACTACAACAATAACAAACAGGTTTATTTATACAAACTTATTATAAAGTATGCAGTTAAAATATTCATAATGTACGTTATATAGAATCAAACATTTTTGGAAATGTTTAAAGCTACAATTTAATCAACGTTTGATTTTTAAACAAAAAAATATGTATTTTAATTCTTCTTCTATTTTCTAGATGATCTTTCCTACGCATTATCATTAAAATCAATAGACCTAATAGGTTATTTGAGACTAGAAGGAACCATAAGAAAGATAGGGACATAAAAAGATTCAGTTATAATTAACGACTGGTATGAATTAGAAAAAACATGTTTTAGTTTGTTATTTTCGAATATGTAGATACTACAGGTGAGAATTGTTTATGATATGAAAGAATTACTTCCTTATCAATTAAAGATATAAAATACTTATAAAAATAATTTCTTCACTGAGAATAAACACCTTAATACTTTGTAATTTTACTTATAATATTAATTGGTCTTCTCATTTTTAATGTTTTCTATTTATTTTTCTAAATAATTTTATCTAAATATTATCGGTATCAATAAAATATAACTGATGTATTTGAGGAAATAAAAATAAAAAAAATGAAAGTACTTTTTTTATAAAGTGAACTTCTAGCATATGTTAAAAAAATAGTAAATAGACCCACTTTTTTAAAGAATAATTATTAGTCATGATACTTGTTTGAAAATATTGCAGTTTTACTTTCACAAATGATTTATTCTTTTATCTTAGAATCCACGAATTTTTTTTATTGTTTGTAGAGTGAAAAAATAATTTATTTGTGAAAGTGAATTTATCCAGACTGCCAGAACTGTATTATAATTGCAGATTTCTTTTATTCTTTTGTATTATTTGTTTAATACTTATAGTCAATAAACACTTTTCAACAAAATAATCAAATCTTATCACTTTGTTCCAGAGTAAAAATTTCCTAGATGAATTTAAAAAGTGGGTCTATCTTTTTATCAGGGAGATTACTGAATTTTCTAAGATTCTGATAAGATTTTTCTTATAAAACAAGTATAAATTATTGTTTTATCCAAGTCCTAGCTTTTCAGACGATATTTTTACAAGTTAAATCCTCGTTATTAATGCTTTTAATAATTATTTATTTTATCACCCCACAAACAAACATTTCCTATTGAAAAATGTACAAAAAAACATTATCTATCGTTGCTTGTACAATTTAGATTGCAATATCATTGGCTTAACAGAGACAAACTATAGAAAAATGTGTAAAATAAGAAAAATACTTTGAATAAAAAATTAAATAAATTGACAAATAAAACAACCCGTGTATTGAAAGTGATAAATATAAAGACTTTTAATTATTAAGCAGTCATTGTAGAGATTTAATCATTTTGAAAATAATACCATTAGAAAACATTAGAGCATGTATCAAAAATAAATTAAAATATATAACATCAAATAATTGATTTCGCAAAATCGACAAAAATGTTATTCATGATAGTATGAAAATTAAAAAGATGTAAAAAATAATAAAATCACCAAATTGTTAGAAAGTTTAAACAAGACTTGGTTCTATTTAAAAGTAGATTAACCAACATTCAGCAATGATATTTTTGTATAGTTTTAACTAAGAAATTTTTTGTGGTTTTTAAGACGAAAGAAGAATGTATTTGTGAAAACGATTTCAAGCAGTGTCAAAACAATTTTTATATTAATAATATAACTGACCACTTAAATATAGGAAATGTTTGTAGAACTTTAAGATTGTATTATGGCTTATGTCTTTAACGATGTTAGACATATTAAACTTAATAATAACTTTAAATAATTAATGCCTAAATTTGGATAAATTACAATGTAATTATAAAGATTTTTTTATCTTCTTCAAGAAATAAGTTATTAATATTTTAAACTACAAAATATTTTATAATTATTCTGTACACACACACACATATATATATATATATATATATATATATATATATATATATATATATATGAACATTTTACAATCTAAATTCAATCAATATACTATAGATTGAATATAAATATTAATTTAAAAAATACACAGACCTTTTTATAAAAGGTTAATGACTGTACGTGTAATTTCAACTTAAATTATTTTTTACCATGCTTTATAAGATGTATTTAATATCAGTAAAATTACTATATAATATTAATTTTGTTACATTTATCATCACAAATATATAAAGTCAGTATGAATAATAGCTAATAATTTAATACAAAATACAGTTCACCACTAATCCGTGTCGCTAATAAAAACCTAATATAATTAACATCATCCAATATGTCTCGTTCCGGCTCTGAATACGCATGAATACAACGTATGGGAACAGTGTGGTACAGAGCAACGGGAAGAAGAACGACGACGGGATCGGTGGAGTAACGACGGACGAACGGACGGACGGACGAACGAACGAACGCATCCCCAATTTACCTGTAACGGAATCCTTGCGTGAAATCCTGTTGTGATCCTTGAAAGCTATCCTTTTGTTAGCCGCACCGGACTGGTCAACGTATTGCAGTGACCTATTTTATATGTATGGCTGTGGGTTAAAGTTAAAAGGTAATAGGGTTAGAGTTGAAATGCTATCGAGGGGAGATTTGAACTTTTTTGTTTCGGGTTCATTCTTTTCGTGCGTATATGTGCGCGCGCTCTTTTCTCGTAAAGAAATTTACTTTAAATCTCACTGTGTAAATTCGAATACGTTTTTCTCACACATACATTCACGGATAAACACGCATCATGTTTGCGGGCATACATATATACATATATATATATATATATATATATATATATATATATATATATATAATAACATAGAGGTAGTAATAATCAAATAACTAACATTTTGGATTTTGGTCTGCATGAGAAAAGTTGGAATCAGAATCTATAGGATTTGTAAGCATTCATTTGTCTACAGAGGAATAAAGTTTCGACTTCAAACATTTCAAGAACAAAAACATTGTTTTTCATTCGACGATTTTGGGAAACAGGATGAAAATATTTTTGTTTTAAATTAACTAATTGTTTTTTTGATGTAATATTAATAATTTACATACTTTTTTACAAATGAAAAATATTTTTTTCTACAACTCAGAAAAATATTTTTTTATCAAAAATGTTAAATAAATTATTAGTGACTGCTTCTTATGCACGTTTCAATAGCAATTATATCATCTTCAAAGCACCAAATTGGAGAAAATGTGCATAAGAAGCAATAAAAAAAGATTTATTGAAAATTTTTGATCAGAAACATTTTTGTATGGTTTGTGTGATAGAAAAATAATTTATTTATGAAATTGAATTCAATTACAGTGCTAGAACTGTTCTGTATTATGCTTTTATTTTTTAAAAAAATAATTTGTTATTTATTTCAAGTTGATTTACATATTTTCCAATCACAAAAATTGTATATATATAATAGAGAAACAGGTGAACATGAATATACAGATAAAACAACTAAAATATTAGGTTCCAGAATATGAAAAAGATGACTATGTTTCTTTTATCTAGTTTATGTACTTTTTAATATCATTTTACATCGATCATTTAAATATTTTTCATGAGGATATTGTAATCTAATATTAAGTTTTGTTAGAAAAAAAATCAACGTATAAAGATTTAAATAAATAAAAACTTAAATACTTAAATTTTACAGATTATGATGTTTATTTGAAAAAATTGTTATTTATTCGATTATTAGAATTATTACATTTTTTTTTCATGGTTTAAAGATATATAAAGATATTTATCAACAGATTGTTTCGCTGATACAAGTGTTAAGACAATTAACACTCAATTTAGAAGGCAATCATTTTGAAAAATTCTACAATATTAATGAACAATAAAATACATATAGAAGTATTACATTTTTATACACGGTTTTAACAGAATTCTACATGAAGCAATGCTTTAGTAAACTAAATGTTTTTCCTTTAAATTAATCTTACAAAATTTATTTGAAGGCAAGTTTATGTGGACATATTAATACTGATTTTTTACCATAGATGGGTTTATATACTAGTATTATTACAGTTTGATAATGAGTTTATTAATTTATATTTAAACATTTTTAGAAATCTTTGACTTGATTTAAAAATTTACTTTAATAAATTATTATTTGCTACATTTCTGCAATACCTTATTTTTATACCTTAGTTATATTCAGAAAAAGTCGTATTTACAAAATGAATTTTAATATAAGTGCTGGTCTTAAAAATATAATTCTCTTTAATAATTAATAAAACAGTTAAATTACGAATTTAAGTGAAAATTAATATTTTCTTAGTAGTAATTATAAGAATAATTCCTATTATTTAACAAACTAAAAAAGTAGAACACCATAAGTTAATTTAATAGTCATTAATACTTTAAACTACTTTATATAGGATATATAGGATGATTCAACTTAGGCTTCAACACAAAAGTATTAAAAAAACGCAAAAATTAAAAAAAACTTGTTATCCTCCATTTAGTATTTTACTTCAATTGTATTTTAGTATCGAATTCAACTAAAATACTAAGTTAAATATAACACGACTTTTCTTAACCCCTGTGCCTCCCTTAAATACTTCCATGTGAAAGCCTAAATTGAGTCAGCCTATATACATATATATATATATATATATATATATATATATATATATATATATATATATTTAATGGAGATAAATATCTGAGATTTTATTACAACAATACATTTCCTATTGAAATTTCTAACCAATCAGCAACTCGTTGAACCAATCTCATCTGGATATCATTGCAAACTACCGCAGTTTAAAAATCCAAATCTAAATATCAAATAACCGAACAAAAATAAATAAATAAATAAATACAACGCGAAAAAAATTTTATATATAAATCTCACAATAAACAAATCCGCTAAATAAACGTTTCTATAATCGACCGTATAATTCATTGGTAATCCTCAAGGCGGCATTCGCTTCGTTTCCAACAAATTTATAGTCGAAACATATCGGATATAACGATTTATAGCCTCAACTCTCACGCCGCATCTGCTATATGTTCGCAGAAGATACCGACGCCCACCACTAAATAGTTATCTTTATTAAATGCATTTTTGTATTACTCCCTGTAAAATAATAATTCACGCCATTTTTTTTCTCTATACAGATTATGTGCAACGAATCGAAATCGAATAAAAAAATCGAACATTTGTAATAATTGTCATGTAATGAAATTAATTAATTTCAAACTGTTTACTATCTGAAAATAATCCTGTTTTTTGTACACTTCTGGTACAGTTTTGTGATCGTGTGGATTAATATTGTTTAATCTAATCGTTTATCGAAGAAAATATATATTCAATAAAATTTATGTCTGAATAATTTTCAAATATTATACTCAATACAATATTTGTATTAAATATTTTTACAGCATGTTTAGAAAATCTTGAAGTTATTCAATAATTTAATAAATACACTGAAAAAAGTTATTTTAAATTGAATTGTACTGAATATTCGTTTGCTGAACTATAAACAAATTCTGTGGGGATATTTGAGTTTTAAATAAAAAATATATTTACAAAAACTACTTAAGGAATAGGACATAGTATACATTATAAGTTTTCTACAAATATGTATTCTATTAGAAAAATATTTGGTATTGAACAAATTCAAAGAAAACTAGCTTGTTTTGTTTCTAATAGCTATTTTAGTTTAAATAATTTAAGTAATTTATAGAAACATTTGAATGAGAAAGCTTAAAAGTGAGAAAAACTTCTCGGTTTGAGTTTGTATGTTTAAATCCTTTAAGTTAGTTGTTTGAAGATTAAAGGCACGTTGAAAATTAAATTTTAAATCATTTGACAGAAGAAGGTGGGGTATGAAGAAAAGAATTAGACTGTTAAAGAGATGTCTTAAGGGCACTCTTGAATTTTAGTTATTGAATTGTGAATTGTGATTTCATGGAAGTGAGTAGGATATAAAACGCTCAACCCTTTAAAGAAAAACTTCAATCCACGAGACTATCAAAGTATTCGAGCTGCGTTGGTCGAGATTTTCCCATTCTTAGAACTATTTCTGAATGGATATCTAAGGCTCCTGAGGATACCTATGTAGTCTCACATGAAAGGGGCTTATTCACAGAATAATTTCTTTTTGATATGAAGAATAATTATATACTAAAAATTAAATAAAGAATTTATAAATATTAGATGAGCGAATAATCAATCTTCCTAATTTTATTATTTTTTTTCAAACGTTTGTAATATTTTAATAATCTTCAAAAATATTCAAATATTATTCCTGTTAGAATTATTATCATAAATAAAAAAATAAAGAATGAAATAAAAAGTCATAAACAAGTTTTCGTATGGAATAAACTTTTTTAAATATTTAAAGTATTCATTCCTCTGGAAGCCTTCAAAACAGATTTCGTACAGGATGTTTAGATCAAAACCTTGTATCTTATTCACACCTTATTCAACCTTGTATCATCTCGCCTCCCAGAAAATTTCCTATCGTAATTTAATGTTTATAATATATTAAAATGATCGAAAATATTATAAAACTATCTCATAGGAAATTGTATAGATAATAAATTAGTATAATCGAAGCAATGAAAATTAATTACATTGAACTTAATATTTAGAATAAAAAAGTATAGACTAAATACGAGTATTATTTGGAAGTAAGATAAAACGATTAACATGTACGAGTATGTATATATTGTTGTGGTCGTTACAATGTAACGAATTAAATCTATCGTTCATAAGACACATCCTATATACGGATTTGTAGTTGTGCATCTGTTTGGTTAATCTTAGAATAGACTTGTGTAAGCCGCGAGTAACTTTGAACGTCGAAATTCATACAGTACATCATCATTCACTGGTCTCTTCATGGATAATTCGGCATCGGTGGATTAACAGTCTGTTAGTTACGTATACGTTACACTATCCATCGATTGTTCTATTAGGTACAACTTAGTACAGTTTACACGTTTCAGTTCCAAATTAATCCGAGATTGAGATAGAAATAAATAATGATTTTTATCCAAAACTATACTTCGAAGATACAAGTATAAGATTTATATTACATACATATATATATATATATATATATATAAATAAACTGAGAAAAATCATTCCTATCTTTATAATTCTCAACATTTTTAACTTTTTATATAATAATATGTACATCTAACTCCTATACAAGTTAAATATGTTTCAAATGTATTTTAACAGGATTAATTACTTAAATAAATATTCAAGTCTAATATAATTTATATTTTTTTCAAAAGTGTATATAATTGATTCTTTCAGTTATCAAAAAAATATATATTGAATGTTATTGTTAATTATATAAATACACTTGGCATATCTGTACGTAAAATGTGCAGTTTAATATTTACCTATACAACTTTAGTTTGTTTTTTTATGTTAGTTTGGACATAGATATCAGATAAGATAAGACTAGATAAATGAGATTAAGATAATATCATATGAGATAAGATAATGGAAATTATTTCAGACAGCTACCAGTTTTCTAAGGCGTCTAAATTAATGGAATTTTTTTACTAAACTAAATTCGTTAATCTATTGGTTTTTGTCATTTTGAATCAGCTAAGAGTCTGCTCTCCACTAAGCTGATCCGAAAGGAAGAACAGGATCAGCAAGAAAACCTATCAACAGGATTACTGTTATAAAAACTTTATAATTATAAACTTTTTAAAATTACTTTACAGAAATTAATGAGAATACAACACCACAACGTTGGTTCGTAAATTAATTGAAAAAAAAAACAAATAGTGTTCATTTTAATTATATAAAATGTTATTAAGATTTCATGTAAGAACTTACTGATACCAATTTTTACTTAATCATTTTCTATAATAACTCTTTTTAATAAAATATATTTTATGCATTTTCTTAAAGTTAAAATAAAGACTACAAATTTATGATTTCCAAATATAACCAAATATTATTTTCAATATTATTTTAAAGTACAAAGTAGAACAATTAATTTAATAAAAATATATATCCATCGATTATTTTTCAAATTCTATCTCACATGATTCTTTTATGACAGTTCTTTTAATAGCCATATTATATTTTTCAGTCTTTTCTGAAAACTTGATATTCAGAAAAAAAAACTTTAAATTTGGTGGTTTCAGATACTAAAATAAATGCATAAGCTCGAAATTGTTAATAGTATTTATGACTGTTATTCTATTAGATTTTTTATTCCCTAATATTTAAATTGTTTATTATAGGATAGAAAGAAGACAAGTTTTTGGAAGAATAGTTTAAGGATACAGTCTCAGAAATTGAAAGTAAATTCCGAAGAAGTAATTTTAGTGACAGTGATGAGAATTTTGATTCTATAATTATAATTGTATGTTTTATACTATCTGTGATCTCATTAATATGTTGGTTTTTTGGTTTTATTCCGTTTGGGTCAGATAAATATCTGTTCTCTGCTATTAGTTTCAGAACGAGTACCATCCTCATGTACATGTTGAAATCTGTAAGTCCTTTAAGTTCTAAGTGTCGGAATCTTCAAGTTCTACCTGAGGATGGAACTTGTACCAAAACTAGTCGTGGAAAACAGACACTTAAAAGACAAATTTTATTTCTGTTTCCTCTATTAAAATCAAATAGAACTAATCTTCCTTCATGAACTTTAAGTGAATTTAAGAATCAATATTTATACGGTACTCATTTAAAATCTAGTTGACAATCACTAGTCTATATTAACATAATGCAAGCTTATTTATAAGTAAAAAAATCATAATTTAATTGATTCGTTTAATTAAAAAAGAACACGAAAATGTCAACAAATATACTTTTAATATGTTCTTCTTCAATACAATTGTGACAGTATAAAAAACAATGAATTTATGTCTTCTTCAGTGAAATATTTTGAAGTTTCTCTACAAATTTATGAGAAATAAGTTAGTAGATGTAGAATTTAATAGTATTTTTCTAAATTTATTATTTAACAATTTAATTTTCGTCAATTAAGCAAATATAAATCACACCTAAGTCGAGAATTTATTTAGAATCACAACATACTCTAATATATTAAATTTATTCGATCTTTAAATAACAACTGAGATATAGAAAATACTTTAAAAGTTTCTGATAGAAAATAATACATTTAAATAATTCATTGCAGAACATTTTGTACTGTAAAACAATTTATAGTTATTTTAAATGAAACCACCCCGAAAGCAAATATTCTATGTTTACGTTTAGTTAGTTTGTCATTGGCGTCTCTGTTTATATTTACCTTCATCAATCTAATGTATTTGAAAATTAATACGTTTTTAGTGATTCGTATGATACACGAATTCAATGTTAATTGCTCGTAGAATATTTGTTTCAACATATTAATTAAATTTTGTTCTCTGTATTTCAATTAAATATTTTTTTACATTTTCTCAAAAGCTATTTTGAATATTCGAATTTGCTTGATAAATTAAAACGAAATAATATATATATATATATATATATATATATATATATATATATATATGTATATATAAATATATATATATATATATATATATATATATATATATATATATATATATATATATATGTTAATAAACACACATTAAGGAAATGTAAGGACTTTTTAAGTTATTAAGTGTATTAATTTGATAATAAATTATTTATATGAATAGTTAATGTTTAGCTTTTATGTTCAAACAAGAACTCTTTATTACAATAACATGCAGACACAGACATACATAAACACACACATATATATATATATATGTATATAATATTTCTTAGAAAGAAATAGTTTTGTATATAGAACGTTCGACCATAAAATTTAGGTCATAACTCAAGTTTGTGTATAACCTGCTACCTTTAACGACACGTACCAATACTTTTGGCGTGGGCAACTCTATCGGCAGAGAGCCAATCGACAAAAAAGAGGCCGGCACACTAGTATTGGATTGTAAGTGAAGCGTATTCTATTGATTTTTTTTCGAAGCTGCTAGCGGTACCATAAATAACGATCAAATGGGGATGTTGTATTAAGTGTTTGGGATGAGGGGGCTTTATTTGAAATGTGGTCGGGCGGTGGTGTGTGTTTTTTTTGTGTTATTTGCGGTAAATATTTATAGAGATATTTATACAAAAGTCGCTTAATACTAGGCCATGCTTTTTGTAATGGAAGGCGTCTTTTTTCTGTGATCAATAATATATTTTTTCAATTAATGCATACACCCACAGACACACACACACATATATATATATATATATATATATATATATATATATATATAAATGTCAATTTAAATTAATACGAGATTATTCTTTATCACATTTACATTGCAGCAAATTAATGTTTAAAAAAATATAATCCATATATACATATTTATTACCCTTTTTAATAGGTTTTTATTTATAAAACTTGATTAAATTTTATACGAGTCGGTAATTAATTAATTATGGGTTCAATAAAAAAATACCACTAAAGCTATGCCAATATAAATTGTTGTTTTGTTAAAGTATTTGAACGGAAATTTAGTCTCATATTTAGTACAATTCGATTCCAAGTTACCAAATTTAAAGTAGAATTTTAAATAATTATTTGCAGTATTGTTTTCTGCGCTGCCTGTTTGATTTTATTCTTGATTTAAATAAATGTTTTTTTTTTACAAAACTGAATACTTTAATTCAATTAATAATATGTTTAATAATAATTGTAACTGAAATTATTTAAAAAATCAAGAACAAGCGATTTCCAATCGCTATTTCAATCTTTCATAAAAACTTTCATTGATGAAGGTAGTGGATTTAACATGCTGAGATAAAATTTATTCTAGACTCTATAGATCTTTATGAAAAATTAAACATTCACATCCGACATTTCTATAATTTCCCAATTTTAAACGCATGATCATTCACTCCATAAAAAATGGAAAAATTATTTTTCAAGTCACAGCTGGGAGATTTTTTCTTTCCCATAATTTTTTCTATCAGAATTCTTTAAATATTTATTTTATTATTCTCAATATCAGAAAATTCTGTTCAAAACAAACTATGATGATATTCTTTCAATTCGATCAAAGTTAAGATTTTTCATTACCAAATGCAGATCTCAAACATTTCACCGTATTTAATTTTCTATCTCACAAGTGCAAAATCAGATTTTTTTTTACTTTTAAATTCTCACTATTAATTATTTATATGACAATGTTAAAACTCTTATGAGGTTTGTTTATAATTTAAGTAATAAATCCTTCCCTTTATAAATAAGTTAGTTAATTAATTATTTAGGATTTAAAGGCGCGTCGACAAATAACAATTAATTCTGATATTCATGTCTCATTTTGTATATTTACTTCGGGGCATATATATATATATATATATATATATATATATATATATATATATATATATATAAACTAAAACGTACACATATACCTTTATGTATGTGTAAGTGAGTGAGTATATGTAGAATAAGTTTATTATAGAGATATTAATTAAAAGTTTTGATTTAAATTTTCATCAGACTAATAGACGAACGGCTTAAGAATGGAAAGTTTAATTATTAAGTTTTTAAGATAATTATGTTCTAAAATAAGGTGTAACTTGTTGCGCAAGTGGATTAAGAATTATTAAATATTAATATATATTTTTTAATACAATAATTCAAAGGTAAAAAATAATAAATAGAACTTGTTCGTTCAATATGAAAATATTCTCATTCAAACATATTTTCTATTTTAACTGCATGACATTTATTGGATATTTATTTTAAAAAAAAGAAGCGAATATTCTAGTGATTATGTGAAAATATCTGAATTAATTATGTTTAATTTTTGTTCTTTTTAAATGAATAAGTTTGTGTTCTTCTTAAATATAGTAAAAGTAAAGAGTTATTAAAACATATATCATTTTTTAGATACATTTCGTGAAAAGCATATAATTTTTAGAATACATTAAAAATGTTTGTATATTCTCAAAGAAATGATTAATTTAAAAGTGATCATATTTTTCAATATACAAAGAATATTGAATAGAGAAAAGAACAAAAATACTTTAAAAGAAAAAAAAGTAAGTCGTCTTTCTAAAGCTTATAAAAAATAGAATATACAACTCTATCGCTTTGATAACAGGATATCAGCCATTTACCTTACCCATTAAGAATTTTTTATCCATTTACATCATCCATATTTTTAAATCTGATTATGCGAAGTGTACATCGTTCGCTATCAGAATGACGGTTTACAAACAGAGAGCTTTCTATATCGTACCGTATATTTGTTCCACTCTCTTATTACATATTTGTCGGATGTAAAAATGTCTCATTTCAACTTTTCAACAGACGTATTAAAATGCCATTCATGTCTGGAGTTCGTAATGATTTTATTATGGATGGAACTTTAAACTTTGTACAACAGTTGTTGACTGTAAGCACACGAGTTTCACAATGGGATTTAGTATCGAGGGGAAAAATGCTGCCTGCTGTTGAGTGATACGTGGTTTTCAAATTATATTTACGACGTATAAAAAGTTGTTATTGAAAATTTGAAATTTCTCTTTTATATATATATATATATATATATAGGTCTGTATTCGTATACAAAAATATCAAATGAAGACATAATTTCGCAACTGTAATTTATTTGTTCAAATTGAAATTTCAGGAAAACATTTTGTATTAATATTAATTACATGATTATTCGTATATAGAACGATATAAAAAGTGCTTACAGTTTATAATATTAAAATCGTTTCCAGAATGTTTCATACTTTATTTATTTTTATGTTCATAAATATGCATACTTATATATACATTTATATTTAGTTTAATTTTTTAACTACATAATATTATTTTTATTAAATTGAATTTTACTGGTTCTTTCAATCATTTTATTGACAACTAATTTTGCTTAAATATATAATATTTTCATGTGAATAAATTGTATTATTTTGAATAAGAAGATATAAATTTACTCAAATCTACATTTTTTTATTAAATGATCATTATATTTTATTATAAAACCTTTCAATAAATGTGAAACTTAAACTTATAAAATATAATGGTTGAAATATTTATTATGATGGTTGAATTAAAAATAATATTTGTAATGAATATTTATTTATTATAATGTAGATATTTTTTTTAATTTGATTTAATACATTTTTAGAATTGAAATGTGACATATCTACGTTTTCTCTTCAAGGAAAGTTATTAATAGCACGTTTTTATTTTGAAATATTTCAAAATGTGTTTTTTTAATTTTCAATACATTATTTATAATGTACCACAGTCAATACTTCTAATCAGACGAAGACAATTAAGAAAAAATGTCTAATTTTCAACAAAGTCAGTCTCCGATTGCTGGTGATTTTTGGACCAGATCTAAATTCTTTGCGAGAAAAATCAATCATCTATAATACAAGCGATAGTTCATTATATATTAACACATACAGACAATTGAAATGTGTAACAATCATTTATAGAGAAATATTGAATTTTAGACAATGTATAATTTTCACTCTCGCCAGTTTCTTACTCTTAGTGATTTTTTGACCAGATTTAAAATCCCTGAGAGAAATATAAATCATTCATAAGAAAAACGATAGTTCATTCAATGTATTCAACACACAGACCTATTTGAAATCTATAAAAATTATTCATAGAGAGATAGTGAATTATCACCAAGTCTTTAGCTTGTTGATATGCCAAGTGCTTCAAAATAGAATATATATATATATATATATATATATATATATATATATATATATATATATATATATGTGTGTGTGCGTGTGTGTGATGTAATCTGAAATGCAATCAGTTTGCTGTTACTATCTAAGGAAATTTATTTTTTACGACAAAAGAAACATTTCAATAATATTAAATGATATAAAAAGAGAATATTATGTAAGAATAAAAAGAAATGTACTGGAAGGAATTATATATATATATGTATATATATATATAATATTTTTCCATTTTGCTTAAGAATGAATTATAAAAAAAATATTCTCATAAACTCAAGAAATGTATGTACGAATTAAAAAAAACTTAAAACTATCGCAATGTTACAATCTAAAAAGTTGTACAAAATATTTATTACTTGTATGATCTTCGTTGAAAAGTATATAACTCTTTTTTAAAATAAAAACTTCAAATAGACAATACGCTAATATCCTCATATATTACTTTCTCTTTATATAGTCTATCAATAAACGACTAGTGATTCGACATTTTTTTCATACGACGAATCATCTCCGAGCATTCTTTGAACATTTTCAGTCAATTTATAATATCTTTGAATGTCAACAGATCCTATGACCATACGAAAAATATTTCTTTTACATTTTTCAATATAATGGAGTTCGTAGCAACCAAAAAAGCTTTTTTAAACTGAAGTGCACGTCATTCAAGATTGATATTTCAACGAACATAATAAATAAATTAAATTATATTTCCGAGTACAGTTCGTGAATGTAGGCACTGAATCGTTTTCGCATTTATTTGTTGTCGTTGTACGAATCGAATAACGTACTGGCGATAAAAATTTTATATCCCAATTATATAAAGGTTTAGTTCGATAAATAAGGAACAGTGTGTGTTAGATGAATCAACAAATAGTATACAGATGGTGTTAAAATTGAGTGCATGCTGGGTGTTAGATTTCAGTATGAGAGTTGGTTGGATAAAAAGATCAGCTTTATTACAAATAAATATATTTTTGATTAACAGTCTCTTTTTATTTATATATTTTCTATTCGTGTTGTACTTGAAGTTGCACCATAATGAAATTATTTACATAGAGAAACCATTTAAATAAAACAATTGTGCATTCAAAATGGAAATGTCTACTTAAGATAACTTAAATAAACAATTTTATATAGAAATATTGCTCTAATAGAAGTATTAACTTTTACTGACGAATTCTTAAACCTATTTTTAAAAAAACACATTTTTCACAAATAATTCTTCTAACAATATTAATTATTTTCAATATTCGATCGAACTAAATGGTGTTTTTTTATAGTAAATCCTTTATTAAACAGATCATTATGTAAAAGAATTCTAATTTAACGGAAATAATTGTCGTTTGTAGTTTGATATAATAATTGTTATTAAAAATTTAATTTGTTTTCTTGTGTTTAGTTCGTTTTTTAAACAATACATCATAGACAGAAAAAAAGATAAACTAGAGTGTAAAATAAAAGAAATCAATCAAAAACTTGAATTAAGACCATGCTCAGCTTGTGAGAAATACGGTATGAAGAAACTCAGATATTTTTAAGCCAGGGAATAAATTAAAAAAAGCTTTTCTAGTAATTGGGGTGCATACTTCAATAAATCTATAAAATATATTAGAATTTCTTAAGAATTTTAATTGAAAGATGGTGTATTCAAATAGTGTATAAAGTTTTTTTGTACATTAAAGAAAGAATTTAAATTTGAAACAAATGTACTAAAAAATATGATGAAACCAACTTTATTTTAAGCATTGGTTAATTTTAACAATTCTATAAATAGTGTAGGTTTATAAATAATAGTCTTTATGGATAAGATTTTAGTACTTTAATAAAAATATAGAACAATTTAGACATAAATTGATGAAAATGGTAGATTACAAAATGTTTTTTTATGATCTACAATCCCAATAAAACAAATTTGTTTCCAGAGTCTATTTTTAAAAACATATGGTTTTATGGGTATGACATATCGTCTCATGGCTAAGAAATAAGCGAAAAGAAGGGTTGGGTGCTAGTTTATATAAACCAGACTATTCATTAATCTTAAACTTAAATCCAATTGACTGGCGAAACAAAACATACAAGAATAAGATACTGAAAGTGAATATAAGTCAACAGCAATCTACAACCATCGCTTTTTTACATTGGATACTTTTCTTTTTGATTTTTGAACAGTGTGTGTCAGAATAAAATTAATATCAAATTAAAAACCAGTAAAATACCATAAAAAAATGTAAAAGTTCTTCTAATATAAGAAAACATTTCTGCTTACTATTATGAGAATAATTTATGCATCAGAAATGAACATTTTTAATATATATATATATTATAAAATACCACACACAGAATCTAAATTTTGAATTAATGAATAAATTTTACGACAAAAATGATAGAATTTTAAAAGGAAGTAATAGGCGAATTTGAAGAATAAAGTGACTATAAAGAAGATATATAAAGCAGAATACATTATAAAATCTAAAAAGTATAACTGGTTAGAAATTATCAAGCTTGCTGCTATTTGGAAAGCTGAAGAGAGTCAAACACTCAAAAATGGATAGAAAATTTTAACTAACAGGAATGTCAGTTTAAATTCGAGGATTATATTGTGAAAGATTTTGATATAATAGTTAAAAATATATTTAAAAATGATATATTCAGTTTACTACTACTTGGAAAGCAAAAAAGTGTCAAATGGATGGAAAAATTTTTAAATAATTTGAATTTCGATTTAAATTCGAAAATTATAAAGTCATAGATTTACATATGACAATTAGCAATGTTAAAAAAAATAAATAATAAATATTTTAAAATGGTATAAGGTATATAATGACAAATCATAAATTAACTAGACAAAAATGAGAATTATTTTGGATATCAGTAGATTCTAAAATAGAAGACTGTTCAATAAAATATGGCTCGTACTCAAATATGATAAAAAAATCGCTGATCATAAACAAAAACAATAATTTCTAAAATTCAGATAAGATTCATCAAGATCACATTCAAACATTTTGATCGACTCAATGTTTAGTCCAGAACTTTAGACATTCAAGCACTTCCGAACTTTCGACTAGATTATTATTTGTAACCAGGAAAAAATACATAACACAACTGAAATTTTATGTTTTTGGTATTAATACCTAGAACAAAAATTTTCGTCTCATCCTAGCACTTGTTGAGAAAATAATACTAATTCTATATCAATAATGATAATAAATATAGAGAGTCAAGTGATTTCTCTTTGGAATAAACTACATAAGATGATTTTTTTTCTCTAAAATTGTAAGTCATTTATTATTAATATGTAATATAAAAATGTATTAAAAGTATGATATTATGTTATGTACATGGTGGAATATGTTGTAAAAACATATACACTCTTATTAAACGGAATCATATTTTACAAGATTAATATTCAACAAGAATTTGGATTTAATTAACATTTGAGAATGTATAACACCCTCTCCGTAATTAGTTCTTTTCTTAGAACCTACAATGTATTATGTTGTACATTATTGATATTCTCAAATTTCTTTGAAACACCTTTTGATTATCTCAATATATTTCAAGGCAAAAAATTCTAAAGAAGTATTTTATTAAAAATTGTCTTATAATGGAACTTAGAAAATAAAATATAATACAAATAAGAATATTTAACGATGACATCCTTTAACACAATTTTAACATATTTTTTATTAATATTATTTTAAATATAAGAAATAGTTTTGTTTATGTATTAAGTCTCTCAGTTTCTTTTAACAATTAGAGCAACAGTTACGAACAGTGAGAAGTAAATAAATATCTATCTAATAAAACACAGGTTTGTCTATTTCTTTCATTTGTCATTGAAATACTGATTACTTTTCCTGAAGAAGAAGAATGAAGACAGAAATTATGTACTCAACTTATATATATATATATATATATATATATATATATATATATATATATAAGTAAACAATTATTGGCCCATGGACATGTGATGCCCGCGTCACGTCTTTTAAGTGAGTTCCCTCTACACTGCTGCAGACACACAACTGACACGTTCGCTTGCTCGGTCGGTAAGTGTCACGTCCGATCGGTATATCAGTGTCACGAAAGGCCTCTAAAGTGGTTTTCGGTGCTTGCATCACACGCGCGAGCCTTAAGGCTCAAGGATAAGTTCGTGATCGCAGATGCTATTCCTTAACAGAAGACGTGGCGCGGCTAAGATATCGATATTGCGCTCGCACTGTGCGTCGTACGTGCTATGTGAACAGAGATAGCGATATCACGTTTTATGAATGAACTTTTTTTTCGTCTTCTCCTTACATTCAAATGGCGATGTAGATTGTATACTGATAAGTGGAATGTATGTAATATACATAAAAGTCTATTTGAATCTAGTACTTTGGTTAGATTTGATATTTTTTTCTTGTAAACTTGGCTTTTTTGTATCAGAGCACATCATACATACTCATACAAGTGTGTGTGTATATATATATATATATATATATATATATATATATATATATATATATATATGTATGTACTTCAAGCTTGGAGCAATAATTTCAATTTTAGATATGTTATCTCAGTAAATGTACATACTTTAGTCAAGTTCGTTAATATGCTATTTTTATTTAAAAAATATTCCAATTTATCTAAAATAAGTTTTTGATTTTATAATTAAATTTAAATAAGATAAAACAATTCAGCACTTAGTACAAAAACGACTGGTAAAAGACAAAAAGTTAATCTATTGGAAAATAATGAAACTGAGAATTTTCTTTATAAAAAAATATTTAGAATTTATTTCCTTTAATATGTAAACTTCTAAAAATAAATATATTAAAATCAAGCAATATAATTATATAAAACGTTTCATTAATAGAAACAGGATAGAGTTGTGCTTTTCAAATCTCAAGATGAACAGTTTGAACTCTGAAATAATGTTACAGCCGCGAGGAAAACGTTTTATGCTGAAAAAGATTTCAACATCCTTTGATATGTTTCTTGTCCATATCATTGAGAAAATCGATTCATAGAGGAAAATTCTTCTTATTTAGTTAGATATAATTTAAAAATGAAATAAGAGATATTATTTTTATTATAAATTAATTAAATGAAAAAAAAAATAAACTCTATATTCTGAGAATGGCAATAAAATACGTAATTTTTGAACCTAATTAAAGTGAATAAAATTAATTTCAAATCAATTCCATCTATTTATAATCTCACTCAAAATACCACAAATGTAAAAAAACTGAATTATTTATATTATTTCTTAAATTTATTTGAAAGATTAGTTTAATATTATTGTCTGTTTTAATAACAGTGATCCCGTTGGGGTATCTCCTGGTGGTTTTAAACCTACCGAATCGCTTGTGTATTAATTTGCCTTAACTAGTTGTGGTACTTGATTCATCCTGAAATAGCTTGTTGATAGACTAGAAAGAGAATTTATCAGTAAGCTACCTAAGGTATTGCATACTTAATTGAACTCATTATAATATCTAGATTAGTTAATAAATATCTCACTATGATTATTATTAAAAAAAAACTTTTAAAAATAATTATTTCAGTCAATAAATTTTATCTGATTTCACTTTATCATTTTATTTATATATTTTTCAATAAGTGATTAAGTTTCAATATTTAAAAAATGGCACATTTCATATTAATTAACTAATTTAATATACAAGAGAATATTTTGTCAACCAGTATGTATAAATAAATATATATTAGTATATTTAAGATATGAATTATAAAGAGACAGAAAAGGAGTTAGAGAAAGACAAATAAATGAAGAGAGACCATTGATTTTATATAGCATGACGTTATTAGAAAACCACCGTCACTGACTAGAAATTGTATCAGAAAAATAAGATACTGCTTTTATATTATACACGTCAATATGTGTTTTTCAATATGATATAAGATCAATGTCCGTAATGGGATTCGAACCAATAACACTGTACCATAAACTTATAAGAACACTAAGTTTAAGTGCAGCTTTGAGACCATTAACCATACTCGCTATACTATGACATCGATATGTCAAACTCTAAAAGATCGTTACATGTTAAGTACAGAAGTTTGTCACTGACAAATTTCGAAATTCACGGCATTGTCGTTGATATATACTATAATCATCGGTTATTGTATGTGGAATAAATGTAGATTTATTATATAATGTAAATGTTTAATAATATCACATAATGGTGTGTGAAAAGTGTGTTACCGATAGTCTGAAAAACTGTTGGTGTGGAATGAAACGGGTATAGAAAATATTTTATAACGAATCGATAATGGTGAAAAATTAATTTTAATCTTTCAGTGAAAATGCTATAATCATTTATTGTATCACATACTGAACACTTTCTCAAAGAAGTGTTCTTAATAATAAATCATATCAAATATTAGTAAATAGGTATACTGTTTAGAACAACGATTCGTTATTGAAAAACTATAATTTAAAAAAAATAATTCTCACTAATTTATTTTAATGGTAAGTTTTATATTTCTCAGAAAAAAATTATTTGAATATATAATAATATCATACCAAATCCAGTATAGCAGGAATAAAATCAATGTTACATACCTGTAACGAAAAGAAAAACATGAATTAATACATTTTATTAAATTGAATTTTTTTTATAATCGATTGAATTAATTGATTTTACAGAAATGTATTTCAAACAATACACAATCTAAAAAGTCATGAGTTTAAATGTGTTTTTTTCAAAATAAGTTCACAATTTTTGGAACACAAGCACAAAAGCTCATAATGCTTCTATCTAAAAATATTTGTATTTCAAGTAGATCAGAAATATTTCTACAAATATGGGACATTTTCCATAGGGTTGATTCTCAATACGCGGAGCTCCACTATAAGAAGTGATCTTATCGAGAGGCTTTATGTGTTTCTTGGAACGTCATATAGATTATACATATAGTAGATAAGTCAAAAAGTGTACAAATATTTAAAAACTAGAAAACTTATTCTATATACAGAATTTTCTCTCAATTTTTATCTCATTTTTATATATAATTTTCCTTAATTTCTTTTAAGTTAATCGAAATTTTAATGAGCTTTTGGATTTTATAATGGAACTGACTTCATCATGAGAGAAAATTTTTGGTCTCTTGTGCAGCTACTCTTCTACCGCATTAACGACTTCTTTATCAGAAATAAACTTTCATCCTCTCGAATCTTCTTTTAATAACACAAAAATTATGATGAGATTTAATGCTTCGACGGACAATCAGATTGATGATAACATTTTTTGTGAGATAAAAAAATGTACTTTTGGTTCAGTTCCAAAGGTGAAATAAAAAACAATAACAGTTTTTGTGAAATTTTGCAGAAAAAAACTAATAATTAATTCCAAGACGTGTAAGAAACTATTACAAGGTTTAATTTTGCTCATTACAATGCTTGAGTTCAAATGATTAATGAAATAAGTCAATATATTCAAGAAGATTTTGATAGATAGTAGATTTTTCTAGATTTTCAATGCCTGAACCATACACCAGCAATTAGAATTATACCTTTTGCGGTTGTTAAAAGAAGTTTTAGCCAAAAAAAGTTTCCTTCTAATAATAATGTCATTAATAATGTGTAAAAATGGTTGCGCAAGAGACAAAAATATTCTTCTAGGACGAAATCCACAAATTTATTAATCAATGGAAGAAATTAGAAGAGATGATGTCGAAAAATAACTTTACAAAAATTCTGTACATATAATAAGAAATGTTTACTTCTTAAACGTCCCTCAACTTTTTGACTAACACTTGTATTTTATGTGCTAGAAACGTACATGATTTAAAAAAATAAATGGTAGAATAATGCCCAATTATCTTGACAATCCATCTAAGCATCCATTGACAAGTACATTTTTACTATATTTATATTTTTATACTTTAAAAAAGAAAGCAATTTGTTGCAATATGTTATTAATAAATTTTTTTGAATACATCTATTATTACTCTGGCTAGGAACTTTAATAATAGATTTATTTTTTTAATACAAACACTTTAGAAATAACGATTATTTTTTGGTTCTATTAAAATACAGTACAAACAAAAATGTATAAAAGAAATAAAAATATCCTTTTAAAAATGAATTCTTTTTCACATCACAAAAAATCAATATGTCTGATTTATATTCTAAAAAACATTCCTTTCTTAGAACTCTATAATTTCAGTAATGGTAGATGGTTCCTGAGAATTTCATGAATCAATCATTCAACAATAAACAACACCTCAACCAAAATGGTTAAGAAACACTCTTATATACAGTGGTGAAATATATCACTCTTAATAAAAAATAATTTTTCAAAAGGTACTATAAAAAACTAAAATGTTAATTTCCACTTTTATGACTTATTCAGAACTAGTAAATTTACATTTTTATTGTATAGAATTCCATATAAAATTTAATAAAATAATAAGGAACTTATTTCAATCTTATGCATATATATATATATATATATATATATATATATATATATATATATATATATATACATATGCGTATCTATATGTATATAAGCATATGTACGTACGTACATATTGTTTTCCCGTCAAATTCTATTTATTGTTCATAAAATAAATTATGTTTTCGAGCTATATACTTTATCTCACACCGTATGCCAGTGGTAAAACGTGCTCATGAATTTAATACATGGGGATGGATGTATTAAAAAAACATTGAAAAAGAAAATATTCTCATCTCACTACTTTTGTATTACAGAGAAAAGTATACACAATATATTGTAGTTATTATATTACGAATATTGCTTTCTAAATCCGTTGAGTTGGTTGACCACCATGCCGAGTATGCACACACAGAAAATGAAGCAGTAATAATTACGTTTGTATAACATCAAGATTCAAACACGCGTTGTGAATGTACAGCATGCTACACGCACATAAATAAATGGAATGACCTGAGTCACACGTTACGTTGTAAATCAGATACAACACAACATGATGTTGAAATTTCAAATTATATGCTAGATATGTATTTAAATATAAATGTATATATATATATATATATATATATATGTATTTATATATATATATATATATATATATTTGAAATTATAAAAATAACTAAACATTTTAAAGTAATGTTAAAAATTTATTCTCTCCCATGAAAATTCGTTCTTTAATAGAGATATTACCTAAATTTTATGTTAAATAATTAATGGTATATATTTTTCAATGCAAGTTCTACATACAGCTTGAGTTAGTTATTATCAAATATTTGTAATACCACAAATCCTTAAAATACAAAATGAATTTTGTTAATTACCACCTATTTCGAGATGAATGAAAATGAAGAGGTTAAAACATTTTAGAAACAGATTAAAATTTAATCGAATGTGTTCAGAATTTGATTATTAATTATTTTTAAGTTTTTTATATGTATTTTGATATAAATGCTCTAAAGTATAGTGAAAATGAGAGCTTCGAAAAGAAAGGGAGGTCCAAACTGAAAGAGATATTCAAAGTCTTTGTATATCTTATCCATTCTAAAGATGATGATATCACTATCAAAATGTAAATAGGCAACAATTAAAAATGATTAATATCATTGATCATCACATGAAAAAAAAATGAATAGATTGAAAATATAATTTATAATAGAATTATAGGTTAAAAAATAGAATTTATAGGTTAAATTAACTTCTCGAATTATAATTATATTAAGCCCTTGACATACAAATTAATTGAAATGCGATATAACCAAAAAATACTGTTTATTGTTCAGCTTAACATGTGTGCATTAACACAGAAAAGAATATTTATACATTGCTAAATATTATAATTTAATACTAATAACCAAAATTAACAAAGAATTATTAAATAACACATTAAACAATAATTCAGTAGTCCTGTAGAGCATGACACTTTTCTAAACATTCTGGTATATATAGAGATATTTGACATTTTTTAAATTGTCAAGTGGTTTCGTTTCTTATATTATTTTCTGAGCACATGTGACATCTCTTTACAGAATGTTGCTTTCTATCAGTGGAAAGTATATGTTCATGAAAATGTGCCCTCACTCGAATAGCCCATTTGGCTTTCACTGTCACTTTCGTATAAATTCAAAACAGACATGTTTTAGGGTTCGTTTCTATGGTTCACACTTTAACATTGAATATTATATATAATTATTTCTTTCTAATATTTGCTTTGTAACTACACTAAAGCGAATTAAATCTTTATGTCTCTCAGAGACGTCAATGTTTATAATAACATAGGAAACATATGACGTATCAGAAACGTATTTGTATGTCAAGGGGTTAATAAAAAGTACAGATAGTTCTTAAGAATCTTTAAATTAAAATTAGAATTTTATATTTCTCACTTCTCTTATCTATATATATATATATCTTCTCAACCTTTTTTCTCTAACAAATAAGACCTATCATAAATTAAGTATAATTTTTAAATATAATTAGCTTATCTATTTTAAAACTTTAATTCATTATTTATTTTTATTTCCATTACTAATTCACATTTTGACGTTGTTATCGGCATCTAAAGTTAAAGTTATAGATAAAAATAGATACTTATATATTTATAAAAATATATTTAATTACAGTAAAAATCTATGATTTTGAATATTAAACCTTACACTAAGACGACAACTGAGAAAACAAATTATTTTTCATAAACATAGCTAAATCTTTCATTAAGAACAAACTTGA